>CM061139.1:8041865-8315314 GCA_030789695.1 Scilla litardierei
GATCATTTTTAGCCATAATAATGAACGATTTAATTAACTTAAATTATATGAAAAAGAGATCCAACCACCCTGAGCCTCATAACCTTGAGTGTGCTTAACAAATTGCTTGACTCTGTGATTGGTAGATGACTCTTCATCAATCATATCATATATGATTCCCTTGTTGTTTTTTATCCCTAGTCACTTATGATCATGAGTGTGATCATCCAAATCACAATGACTAGTCTAGTCGAACCCTTGTTTTCGTGTTTAGCTTAATTTACGCCGGCGCTCGGTGTATGGACACGATGCGACGGTTTGGGTTACGTCTAGACTACATCTCATGTATTGAGAAGTCGGTTTCCATAAAGTATCGATGCCATAGCTTGAGTGTGCTTAACAACTATAACAAAGAACCTATAGTTGCCAACCTCTAAGACAAGGAGGGTTACGGCTAATCTTAAAGAGGATTTTTAACGCAATTGACTAGATATAATCGACGATGTCACATAATCATAATTCGCATCCTTGATGTCCAGCAGAACACGACTAGAGATTTGGATAGGCCAGGGTCACTATCCCAAGTCGAGCTAGGGTGATCCACAACACTGGTCAAAAAAACACTAAACCGGATCATGGTCCATTGAAGGAAGCTTATTATTCATATGTGTCTCGTTCAATTAGAAATGGCTTCATTAAAACTAGTTAATTCTATCAACCAGTTGATTCCTAAAATTCGAAATTATTAGGATTGGTTAATAACTTTTATTAATGCCCTTATCAACTATAAGGATTCTTATGGGGCTATCCTAATCATGTATTAGGCATTTAAAATTCAAGTTGTAACAATTTAAATCATAGCCTTTTGTTCAAAATTATTATTAGAACAATTAAAATAATAATCTGAAGGGGCTACCCTAAACAGGAATTTAATATGTTGCAACAATTTTTAAATCATGGCATGTCCTTCAAAATTATCGTATAATTTTCTTAAGGCTTTTAATGGCTATCATAAAAGTCTTTCTTGAATTATCACATAATCAAAAAATAACTAATATAACCATAAAAATATCAACTAAACAATTTAGCTAAGCATGCAACTTAAAATTATCACATAAATCTAAGTTACATCAATAATTATCAAATAATTATAAAGATCTAATTTTTAAAATTATCACATGATTTTAAATTAAATCAAATTTTCAAAAACAATTTTCGAAAATAAAAACATTGCTTTAAAACGACATTTTTAAAGTTTAAATTAAAACATCTATCTCATGGAGAAACATGTTGTATCACTTACATTTTATAAATGCAAATCATAGATTAGGTAGACTGGCTTTGATACCAATGAGGGGTTTTACGGGTCCTTAGGGCAATAAAATCGGCGTCCTGCCTAAGTAGGTCGGACGACGAAAACAAAATTGCAGCGAAAAAACGGATTTAAAACTATTTTAAATCTAGCCCTAAAGAGAACAACAGTAGCCAAGATCTATACTATCATGGGGTTGGGTCCGACCAACCCCTAAGGATAGATCTATCTAACATATTTGCAATTATAAACACATGTTTAATTAAACTACATACCTTTCACTTTGTTTTTGCAGAATACGAAGCGTCGTTTTTAGCAACATTTATTTGGCCCCGCGCCGCTTCTTCCAAGCCGAACCGCGTCCCGATCTGCACCTCGTCCCGAGCCGAACCGCTTCCCGATCAGCACCACGCCCCGAGGCGAGAAATACCCTTATCGCCGAGCCAACAACGCACCGAAGAAGATTTCACCTTGAGTGGATCCTCCGTCAAAACTTTGGATCCGATCCGAGCTTTTTCGTAGCTTTGCTAAAGCCCAATCAGGAGCAAGGAAGAATTTAGGGAGAGAGTGAATAATTTATTTAAGTCTTAATCCGAGCATGCTCCAAACTTTTGGGAGCTTCTCGGATTTGGAGACTTGGTGCAAGTTTTTAAGGAGAGTGTTGGCCCCTATTTATATAGGCAGCTGACCCATCCCCTTCTCATCATATTCGATGTGGGACTAAAGATATGGAGTGGGAAAAAATCAACTATAGTTTGCCTTTCACAACGGCAATCTTTGGGGAATTTTTCCTCCCACACCGTTGAGCTTCATAATTGATAATACATATCAAATCGAAGAGCGCTGAACGATAAATGTATAGAAACAAACGGTGATCCAATCCGACTTAGTTTGACCCCTCAAACGTGTGTCCAAAGATTAGCCCAAAAGCAGATTTTCGCTGAACAATTCAGTCGTCAAAAACTTATTCAATTAGGGTTCAAACCCCTAAGTATGGGGCATATAGCATGGGCCCCACCAGAATTAATTCTAGGCGCATGCCAGGCACGCGTCCCCATGGCATGTGTGTGGCACGCATCCTGCAGGGCGCCTCTAGGCGCCCTGCGGGCGGCAATTTGCACGGCCCCTTATGGGCTGGGATTTAAAAAAGAGACATTCCCTTTTTTTGTTTAAAAAAATCTGTTGGGCCTCTCATTACTTTTGGGCCTTTTGAGTTCTATTTAAAACTCTTTTAAATAGACTTTCTGGGCTCTTTTTGGACTCCGAATTTGGCACGGTTTTTTCCCCGACTTTCGTGAAAAAATCCTCTTCGTTTCTATGCATTTATAAAATATATGTGTAAACATTTTACAATATATATTTTTTATTTTCTATTGCATCATATGCAATAATCCACATCTTTAATGTTAAAATCCATTTGCATTAAATATAAACAAACTGAGGGCATACATCCATCAACACATCATGAAAGACAAAGCATGTTGAATTCCCGATTAGCTTTCACATGGAATTAAAAAAAAGAAAGTACACAATGAAAATGAATGGATACGCAATGATATCCATATGAGATGTAAAAGTGGTGTAAAAACCATCAAAGTAAAGTAACATGAAATATGAAAGTAGGAGTGAGATGAGAGAAAGGTCTGGAGTCTTCAATCTATTCTAAAATAGGTGAAGCTCTATATTTAGGATTGGGGGAGTATGTATAAATAGTAGGCTTTAAGAAGTGGACACTTATGATAAATCTCACCCACACTCCCGGCAGTTGGTAGGGGGTTAATAAGGTTGATGAGGTCGGTGGTGTACTCGTGATGCAACATGGCGGTAAATGATGGTTTGCTCCGTTTTCCACTCAAAAACTGAGATTTCTCACTCCTGATAGAGGAGTTACAAGAGTCCCCTCCAGTGCCTGTGCCGCTGGTTGATGTACCACTTTTCACCCACCCTGGGTGAAGTCCAGCTCCTTAAGTGTCCTATTATTTACACATGTTCCTAAACATGTAAAGTGATAACTTAAATTAATTGCCTTACAAAATTGTAAATGTTGTTATCTCTTGTTTACTTGTTCCTCTGTTACTTTAATGCTATCAACCCATGCTGAGCTATTCCACTGTTTACTTTGAAGTTACACTACCAAAAAGGACTTTTGCCAGCGTTTTTTTTTTACATTTCCCAACGTTTTTGAAGCGCTGGCTAATGTTTTCCCGTATTTTATGAAACACCAAAAAGACGCTACCAAAGGGGGGTGTTGCTAAAAAAGGCGGCGCTTTTCTGAAACGTTGGGAAAAGTTCACTTTTCTCGGCGTTTCCCTAAAATGTTGGAAAAGTCCAGCATTTGCCGACGTTTTTCGTAAAGCGTCGGGAAAAGTCCAGCATTTTCCAACGTTTTAAAAAGCGTCCGGAAAATTCCAGCATTTGTCGGTATTTTTCAAAAAGCACCTGCAAAAGTCAAGCATTTTCCAACGTTTTAAAAAGCGTTGGAAAAGTCCAGTATTTGCCGGCACCTTTCGAAAAGCGCCGGCAACAGTCCAGCATTTCCCAACGTTTTAACAAAAGCGTCTGAAAAAATCCAGCATTTGCCAACGTTTTTCGGAAAGCGCCGGGAAAACCCCAGCATTTACCAACGTTCTTATAAACGCTGATAAAAGTCTAGCATTTGTCGGTGTTCTTATAAACGCCAGCAAATGTCGAAATACCAATATACCTTTGCCAACGTTTCTTTAAAACGCGGCATAAAAATGTCGGCAAAAGCCATTTTTAGTAGTGTTGCTATGGCAAGTTAAGATGTTCTTCTACTTACTTTCAGCACTTGCATGTCATAATATGATTACTTATGCATGTTTCCAAGTTCCCCTTTAATGCTTGCATGTAATGTTGTGAATACTTTGATATGTACTGTGACCTTACATTTTTAGACCACTCTTCTTAGATATGTAGTCCGGTTCTAAATTGGGTCCTACCTAGCTTAATTAGGAATCCTATTGGGTCACGCGTTGACGTGCCTCATTTATTTTTCCAGGTCTAGAAGCAGAATTGTCAGAGCAGAGCTAGACTCAGGAGTCTACTCAGAGATGGAGCCCATAGAGGGCAATCTTGTACAGATGATTCTCAGGGATAGGAAGTGAGTTGTACTTTCTGCAGTGTGTGAGTGTTTTTCCTTTTGGGCTCTTTGGGGGTTTTTCTTGTTTATCACTTTTGTACTCAAATCATAGATGATGTATGTAAAAGATGTGTCATTGTATTAGTAAAATGAATTGTTGGTACTTTTGTTTAGTTCTCTGTGTTATGTCTGTGATGGAGCTTTACTTGTACTTCCCAGCACATGTATAGTGACCTGCAGATTTCTTTTACTCTCTACCTTTCTCTCTTTCTACATAACACTCGTTGATCTGAGAATACCTGGGACGGATTCGTACTTCCCGTGTATCCTGGAGAGCGTGTCGTCACAAATTCCATTGCATACTCTATTACTTGAGATATTCTTGTTAATTAAGTTTAATTTGGGTAACTACATTTGTAAACTTAGAGAGATTATCTAAAGGAAATGTTATACACTAATCCCCCATCCCTGCCATCCACAGGAGGTCCCAACAAATTCTTGATGGTTTTTTATTTAGAGTTTCAAACTTTTAGATGGTTTTTCTAAACGGATCAAAGTTCGAGTGTGTTTTTTGAAATTTACCAAGTTTTGACATGTACATATATCCATGAGTTTTTGTAAGTTCTACCATATAAAAATGAGTTAATGGATATGAGTTGACAGTGCATGAAATTTCCAACGCTGTTTGCGCTGTAGGCTCGGGAAAATAGACACAAATTTTTTGAATTTTTAAGGTTGATGTACACATTTTAAAAAGCCAAAACCTCAAATATTGGTGAATCTTAGTTGTATTTGATCCTTGATCCACCTATCGTAAAAATTTCTACAGTTCTAAAACCGTTGGAATTGTAACGGGTAGATCGATGGGCAAATAGCGTCGGATTAACTTGATTTTTGGTACAGTGACCATCCAAAAAAGGTTTTTAAAAAAATAAAAGAAATCATGTATATGCACTAACATCACGCTAAAAATGTAATATAAACAAAATTATATAGAAAACTATAGGCCTTGTTACCGAGACTCCTCGTTTCATCCTTAAACGATTGTACAAATATTTTATCCATTCAAAATACACCACTCTAAAATATTTATTATTATTTTAAATTATGTTGTTTTCTTTTGTGGTTTTTGTCAAAGATTTAGGCTATGTTTGGTTTAAGAGAAAATGTACGAAAGAAAAGTGAAATGAAAAGGAAATAGAAAATGAATGAAAATGAAAATGAAATGAGATTCGTTTTCAAATTTAGTTGCCAAAGAAAATTTTGAAGAAAGTTAAAAGGAAAATAAGAAAATGTCTTCTATTAGGTTGTTAATTAAAAATGAAAAAAAAATTACGAGCTGTTTTTGCGAAATATAATTTAATTCATGAGTAACATGTTTAGTCAAAGTTTTCAGAAATAATTCCATCAAATTCGTTAATAGTTTGGCTTAATATAAAACGATAATATTACTGTAGCTTAATTATTTAAAATAATTTACGATTATATCATCAATAAATGTTAGTTTGTTGTGAAGGAAAAAGTAGAGTAATAGGTGTAAGAGGTTAAGAGCCCCCATACCCTCATATTTATAGCTTTCAATGATGGGCCGGATACTCAATGGGCCTTATGGGCCTATTCATAACACTTCCCCTTATCCAACCAATATTGAATAAGAGGTGGATTCTTTAGGATCCGAGTTAGGATAACCGCCTTGTTAAATAAAGAACAGTTTATCCATAACTTCCCATGTTTAAGGGATGTGTCTAGGGGTGGATACTTCAGGATCCATAGTCAACGAGGTTGCCTCGTCAAAACCTTGACTATGGAAAACCCAGTTGAAAAAAACCAATAGCCAAGGGAAAAGATTGCAACTCTGCAGTTGACTCCCCCTCATCTGACCAAGCTTCAGGCTTGCAGATTTCCTATGAATCTATACATCAGTCTCCTATGTATCTATGCATTCATAGTCCTCTCATCCTGACCCAGTTTACATTTCCTCACTCTCCTCATCCCAATCCCATTTACAAGTTTCTCAAAGATACTAGTAGGCAGGGTTTTGGTAAGTAAATCTGCCAAGTTATTACATGATTGGATCTTCTGTACCTCAATCTGCTTTTGCTTCTGAAGGTCGTGCGTCCATAAGAACTTGGGGGAGATATGCTTCGTCTTGTCACCTTTGATGTAGTGACGTCTCCCGCGTTTGCGCGTCAGATGTGTGCAATATATAATTGGGGGCGTGAGATTTAAATATTTATAACCGCAAGCGCACGGTGTTGTAGTGTGGCTTCGGGGTCGAACTCAGGGAGGCGTGGTTGTCCTTGTGTCAAGAAGGATCGGATTCACCACATGGGCGAGCTAGCCTGAATCGGATGATAGGTTGTCACAGAAAATAGAATGCGAGGGATAAACAATATAAAGGGAAAACCCGGGACTTCGGTTTCCACCCTATCGTGCGATTCTTGCCGATACGGCCCACGGGTAGGATAACGATCGAAATTAGGGTCTAATGGTGAGACGTTGCCTCTAAAAGTGGTACCAGCGTCCCACGGACCCGATATTCCGGTCGGTGCCCAGGATGATACGCCGGACTTCACGGGTTCGGTCAGTGGGCATTCCCATGTCCATTAATACTGACCGACTCCGGGAGCACTAAGCTCACAACGATAACTCCTAACATCTCATCCTGCCTCTCCCGCGTGCTAGGATTCGACGTCTATGCTAAGGGCGTGAGCTATGGCAAGGGAGTCAACCGCCAAGTTTATTCCCCCTTGGCCCAACGGTCAAAGGCGGTCTTTTTCCCGCCGATGACAATAAAACACCCCGCATAACCGATAGATTCCTAATCCCTATCGATTTCCTAGTCCTATGGACGCATCGGAGAGAACCCACGAAGGGGTTTCCACCAAAATCCCAGATTTAGGAACTACTCACACATATTTACTAAAAACCAATCTAAATCAAAATCAACCGTTAGAAACATGATCAGGTGATTGAAAAGTAGTAAGAGTAATTCAAATAACACTATATTAAAGTTTAACAAAGATCAGACAACTTACTAATATCTGAAAAATTACAGCCATCAAGAGAGAGAAAAAACCGCAAAAAATAACAACTCTCGTTTCTGGAAAACCTAGGGGTCATATATATAGAAAACTGTAGAGAAATGTATGCCCTCGTGGCTATTTATCTTAATAAACATCTTGTTCAATAAATGAAAGTATTCTTTCTGGTAAAAAGTATTGTCTGAGTTATTACTTGGATTATTCCCTTGGATTCAATGTTAGGTCATACATGTTTCGCAATGTAGATTACGATTATGAGAAATGCTTGACCGATAGCGGATTGAATCTTAAATGCGTTCATGGTCATAGATGTGTCGAGATCAGGGATATCGACACATCGGACAGACCATTGCGTCTTTGTCTAGTTGGTCTCATAACCATGCGGCTTGGTGAAGTCGGAGACAAGGCGCAGGTGCTCACTAGAGAATGAGTCCACTGAACGACCCAAACAAAGAGTTATTAAATGGTTCAACATTAACTAAACTATCATTAATAACTCTAAAGTGATAATAGGAAAGTTGGTCCTTAGGACTTGAGATCATTGTATGAAGCTATGTGTGAACAGTGTCACTTAGGTCTAAAGATCTAGCTTTGAGGCTAGGCCTGCTGAAAGATCTTAGGCTGGGTGACACTCGAAGCATATGAGCTACGTAGTGATCAACAGAGGATTCGTCTCTTCCGTTAATGGGAAGTTAGTGTCGCAGGTTAGTACGGCTCTCGGTAAAACCTTGGCCAAGGTATGTTGTAACACATACAACATGTATGTACCAGAGACCGACGTATACTGACCACTGCTAGCTAATGGGGTTGATAGAGAACCATACCCTAGGCTAGTTCAGTGACATAGTTATGACGAAGGGACTAAAACTGCGGAAATTATCACAGTCACAGTCAGAGTGATCCCGTCGGCACTCTTGCCAACGAACCAATCACGTAATCGATGATCCTGAAATAGAGACGACACCTACTGCTCGTGGTCACTGTCGTCTTGAGACTTCGAGTCTCGGCCTGTAGTAAGGGTCAGGCTGTAGGGTCTCACACCGAGTAACATTTACGTCGTAGTAACAGATAGATTGTATAGAGGAAATCATAAGATGAAATGAGAATGTTAAATTCACAAGTTGGTTGTGAATTTGGAGCATTTGGGAATGGAGGGGATTTCGTGTGGAATCCAGAGGACCAAACCGTGTAGGAATCGGAGCTCGGATGAGCCAAGAAACGCAAGAAAGGCACAAAGGGAAGTGGGATAAACCCACAAGGGTTAAATGGGCGCGGCCCGCTGTTCATAACGGGCGCAGCCCACTGTGAGCAGTGGGCACGGCCCGCTGACCCAGCGGGCCCGCCCGCTGGAAACAGCGGGCTGCGCGCCCGTACGGGTGCGCCCTAACGGGCGCGCCCAGTTGCCTAAGGCAGGCGTGCCCGCTAAGCTTAGCGGGCCGCCCGTAACTTAAGTCGTTTCATTAGGGTTTAAGTGAAACCCTTGACGGCTACGAAACATGGGTTTTTTGCTCAACTTTGAGCAATTGTTTGAGGGGTCAAACGAACTCGGATTTCATCGTCGTTTGTTCCTACGCGTTCACCATTGCTTGCCCTTCGAAATGATAACTTGTATCATCTCTGAAGCTTAATGGTGAGTGAGGATTAATTAATTGAAGTTAGACTTTGTGAAAGCTATTCTAACTTAATTAAATTAAATCATAAAACCTCTTCCTAGTTTTTGTCCCACATTGCTCATGACAAAAGAAGCGGAGCCGGCCTCCTGTATAAATAGGTGGGCACTCCCTTCTCTGTTTCTTGCACCAAGTCACCGATTAAGGAGCTCCGGAATATTTGAGCAAACTTAATCGAGACTTAAATTTATTCTCTCCCTCTATAAATTTTCTTGTCCTCCTACCGAGTCCTAGCAAGGCAACGGGGAGGTCCGAATCTGATTCAGAAGTCTACGACGCGGGTTTACTCAAGTGAAACTTTCTATGGCTAGTGATGGGCTTGGAGGCAAGGTGCGCTTCGGGAGCTGATCCAGTTCGCGAGGAGGAGCGACACAACGCGGTTCGGGAGGTGGCTCAGATCATGGAGCACAAGAAGGTCTGGAACATCTTGCCTGCTCCAGGGCAAGATTCCGGGTGAGTCAATTTAATATGCATTTAGTTTAAATTAGTAGTTAGAACTTTCTCGAGTTGGTCAGACCCAACTCGAGTCGGTAGATTTCCTGGCTTAGGGAATTTTTCCTTAGGGTTATATTTATTAAATAGTTTAATAAATTATTTTTCCGCTGTTTATTTTATTTTGTTCGTCCGACTTAGGACGAATAATTTTAAAATTAGCTCTAAGGGACCTTGAAAATCCCTACAGTGGTATCAGAGCCAGATCTACTCTGTTCTTATACTACTTTTTAAACTGCATGTTTTAATTATAAGATAATTAGGATTAATGGCTATTCTTGTTTTACTTTGATGACACAAGAAGGACTTGCTAGGTTAGCCATTAATATTAATCTCAAATTTTATAAGATGAATTTTGACACCATGCAAATTTTAAATTGTTTAAAATTGCCTTATGGACTATTAGGATAGCCATTAAAGTCTTTCCTCTAAATTTTATGTGATAATCTTTGATACTCTGCTATGACTTAAATTGTTTAAGTATACCTATTGGACGATTGGGGTAGCAGCGCATATTTTTTTCAAATCCTTATAGTTGATAACGACTTAATAAAAATCGTCTAACAAACCCAAAAATTTTGAATTTTAGGGATCCACTAGTTGATAAGGATTAACTAGTTTTAATTAAAAGCCATTTAGTTGTTCGAAGAACATAGAATTGATGAAAACATCTTCAATGGATCATGATGTCGGTCAATGTGCTTGGCTAAGTTTGCTGGACCAACCTAGCTAGTCTAGGTAACAAGTGGTCCTGGCTTAGTCAATTCACTGGCCATGTCCGCTGGACCGCAAGGTGTCGATTCATGACTGTGTAAGTCCATCGACTATACCTAAGTCAATAAGATAATAAATCTTATTCAAGATAAATCGTAGCCCTCCTTGTTTTAGGAGTTGGCAACTGTAAGAAACATGTTACGGTTGTTGAGCTACACTCAAGCCGTGACATGTCAATCTTATAGAAACCGATTTCTTGATAAACATCTTGACCTAACTAAAACCGTTGTCTCATCCTCCAAGCATCAGCGTAAGTTTAATCAAGAATGTAGTCTAAGTCCTGACCCAAACCGACGTGTCGTGCATACACCGAGCAGCGGGGCAAGTCAGGCTAGACACGAAAACAAGGGTCCGACTAGGCTATCCATTGTGATCTGGATGAGCACACTCATGATCACAAATAACTAGGGGTAAAATCGAATAGGGAGTCATATTCGATATGATCGACAAAGAGTTCGTCTACCTACAGCCGAGTCGAACGACTTGTTGAGCTACACTCAAGGTCGGGCGACTCAAGGTTGTTGGATTCCTGCTCCCATTTAATAATGTTTTGGCTAAAATGATCTGTATATTAATGGGAGAGTATAATTGGATAAAAACCATTCTAATTATTTTTTAAAAATATTTTGAACACATGCTAATTAGGAGTTCTAATCTTTGCAGCATGACAAGTAAGATAAATTATATTCGAGATAGGAACTTATTAACTGGTTATAATATTAATAGTGACTGGTCTAAGAAATCTATAGTAGAAAGGGAACAAATAAAGGAAGGGCAAGTTTATGCCTTAACTTCTAAAATGCAAAGTGTAGTTCTTTCAGTTAATTCTAATGCATGGGTTTTAGACACCGGTGCAGGTTCTCACATCTGTAACCAGTTCCAAGGAATGAGAATCATTAGAAAAGAGATAATTCTCCAAGTCGGAAACGCATCAAATGTTGATGTTGTAGCCGTAGGAGATCTTAAACTCACATTAGCTGATGGAGCTAACTTGCTTTTGAAGCAATGTTACTATATCCCAAATTTCCTATGCAATATTATATCTGTCTCAGCTTTGGCTAAAGATGGTTATAATTTTACTATCAGCGGAAATGTCATGAACATTGCCCTTGATGGAAAGTTGCTAGGTTTTGGGACACTCAGTAATGGAATATACACTTTGAGCAATGAGGTTGTATTAAACGTTAATGCAAGAAAACGTAAGGAATCTAGTTTTAATGAAACATATCTTTGGCATTGTAGACTAGGCCATATCAGAGAGAAGAGACTCAGCAAGTTACATAAAGAGGGGCTCTTGGGCCTCTCGAATTATGAGTCATTCGACACTTGCGAGTCTTGCCTCAAAGGTAAGATGGCCAAAACTCCTTTTGCAAGTCAAGGGGAGAGAGTTATCGAACTCTTGGGTCTAGTACATTTCGATGTATGTGGACCCATGTCTACATTAGCCAAAGGTGGATTTTCATATTTCGTCACGTTTACTGACGATCACTCAAGATTTGGACATGTGTTCTTGATGAAACATAAGTCCAAAACCTTTGAGCGATTCAAAGAGTACCGTGTCGAAGTCGAAAACCAGACTGGGAAAAGTATTAAGATTCTTCGATCAGATCGAGGAGGATAATACTTAGGCCATGAATTCCTTACTTACTTAAAAGAGAATGGGATTCTCTCTCAGGTCACTCCTCCTTACACACCTCAACATAACGGTGTATCAGAAAGGAGAAATCGGACCTTGTTAGACATGGTATGGTCTATGTTAAGTGAAGTTGAGTTAACCACTTCCCTCTGGGGTTATGCCCTGGAAACTGCTATATACATTCTAAATAAAGTTCAGTCAAGATCTGTGCATTTGACACCATATCAGATATGGACCGGAAAGAAACCCAGCCTTAATCACTTGAAGGTATGGGGTTGTCCTGCATATGTCAAAAGGCAAAATCCAGACAAACTGGAAGACAGATTTAAACTGTGTAAATTCATAGGGTACCCGAGACATTCATTAGGTTATCTCTTTTACCATCCAGAACAACAAAAGATTGTTGTCTCTAGACATGCCACTTTTCTGGAAAGGGAATTCCTTGTGAAGGAATCCACTGGTGAGGTAATTAATCTAGATGAATGCCCAGAGGAAGTACTTACACAGGAACAAGTGTCGGAACCAGTGGGAGAGTCAGAACCTGACATCTCCAAACCAGTCAGTAGGAAGTCAAATAGAGTTCCTCGAGTCCCCGAAAGGTACTATGGTTTTCTCGTAGACGGGGGGATTGAGGATAGCATCATAGTAGATGATGACCCTATTAACTTCTAGGAAGCCATAAAGAGTACAGACTCTAACAAATTGCTAGATGCAATGAAATCTGAAATAGATTCCATGCACGTGAATACGGTATTGACCTTAGAAAATGTGCCCAAAGGAAATGTTCCCATAGGCTGCAAATGGATCTTCAAGAAGAAGATTGGTGCGGATGGAAAAGTAGAAACATACAAGGCTAGACTGGTTGCAAAAGGATATCGTCAGATTCTAGGAATAGATTATGACGAAACCTTTTCACCAGTGGCCATGCACAAGTCTATTTGGATAGTACTCGCCATTACTGCCTACTACGACGACGAAATCTGGCAAATGGATGTGAAGACTGCTTTCCTAAACGGTGATTTAGAGGAGAAGATTTACATGACTCAGCCAGAAGGTTTTGAAGTCAGTGGGAGTGAAGGAAAAGCATGTAGGCTGCATATGTCCATCTATGGGCTTAAGCAAGCTTCAAGAAGTTGGAACATCCGCTTCGACAAAACAGTCAAAGAGTTTGGTTTTGTCAGAAACGAGGATGATCCATGCATCTACAAAAGGACCGGTAATAATAATTCTTTAGTCATCCTCGTTTTATACGTAGATGACATTCTAATAATAGGCAACGACATAAAGATGTTGAAGTCTATTAAAATATGTCTATCAACCAACTTCTCCATGGAAGACTTGGGAGAAGCATCCTACATACTGGGTGTGAAGATCCATAGAGATAGATCTAAGCGGATGCTGGGACTCTCCCAAACTAGGGACATTGAAACTGTGTTAAAACGTTTTAACATGGAAAACAGCAAGGGTGGTTCATTACCAGCCAATCATGGGATAACCCTCACCAAGAAGATGTCTCCACAAACTGACTTGGAAAGGGTACAGATGACCAAGATCCCATATGCTTCTGCTGTGGGATCTATTATGTACTCCATGATTTGTACCAGACCCGATGTCGCTTATGCACTAGGTGTAGTAAGTAGATATCAGTCTAACCCTGGAGAAGAGCACTAGAAAGCGGTCAAGACAATTCTTAAGTACTTGAGAAGGACTAAAGACTTGATCTTGGTTTAGGGAAGTGAACACCTAAAAGTTGAAGGGTTCACAGATTCTAGCTTTCAGAGTGATATGGATGATAGCAAATCGATCTCAGGATATATTTTCACCCTCAACGGAGGAGCAGTCAGTTGGAGGAGTTCCAAACAAGTCACTATTACAGACTCCATGATGGAATCCGAATACATAGCGGCCAACGATGCAGCAAAGGAAGCAGTCTGGATGAGGAAGTTCATCAACCAGCTCGGGATGGTTCCCGCCGTTGAAAGTCCAATACTGTTGTATTGCGACAACAATGCAGCCATCAGCCAGGTTCAAGAACCTAGATTCCACAAGAGATCCAGACATATTCTTTGCAAGTATCACCTGATACAGGAGATAGAGCAGAGGAAAGATATAGAACTCATTAGAGTCTCTTCAGAAGACAACTTGGCAGATCCATTCACGAACGTCCTGGCACGTGATCGTTTAGAAAAACTAGCGTGTAAATATGGTATGAGATACCAAAATAAATAGGCATGAGTGCAAGTGGGAGATGTAGAGAAATGTATGCCCTCGTGGCTATTTATCTTAATAAACATCTTGTTCAATAAATGAAAGTATTCTTTCTGGTAAAAAGTATTGTCTGAGTTATTACTTGGATTATTCCATTGGATTCAATGTTAGGTCATACATGTTTCGCAATGTAGATTACGATTATAAGAAATGCTTGACCGATAGCGGATTGAATCTTAAATGTGTTCATGGTCATAGATGTGTCGAGATCAGGGATATCGACATATCGGACAGACCATTGTGTCTTTCTCTAGTTGGTCTCATAACCATGCGGCTTGGTGAAGTCGGAGACAAGGCACAGGTGCTCACTAGAGAATGAGTCCACTGAACGACCCAAACAAAGAGTTATTAAATGGTTCAACATTAACTAAACTATCATTAATAACTCTAAAGTGATAATAGGAAAGTTGGTCCTTAGGACTTGAGATCATTGTATGAAGCTATGTGTGAACAGTGTCACTTAGGTCTAAAGATCTAGCTTCGAGGCTAGGCCTGCTGAAAGATCTTAGGCTGGGTGACACTCGAAGCATATGAGCTAAGTAGTGATCAACAGAGGATTTGTCTATTCCGTTAATGGGAAGTTAGTGTCGCAGGTTAGTACGGCTCTCGGTAAAACCTTGACCTAGGTATGTTGTAACACGTACAACATGTATGTACCAGAGACCGACGTATACTGACCACTGCTAGCTAATGGGGTTGATAGAGAACCATACCCTAGGCTAGTTCAGTGACATAGTTATGACGAAGGGACTAAAACTGTGGAAATTATCACAGTCACAGTCAGAGTGATCCCGTCGGCACTCTTGCCAATGAACCAAACACGTAATCGATGATCCTGAAACAGGGACGACACCAACTGCTGGTGGTCACTGTCGTCTTGAGACTTCGAGTCTCGGTCTGTAGTAAGGGTCAGGCTGTAGGGTCTCACACCGAGTAACATTTACGTCGTAGTAATAGATAGATTGTATAGAGGAAATCATAAGATGAAATGAGAATGTTAAATTCACAAGTTGGTTGTGAATTTGGAGTATTTGGGAATGGAGGGGATTTCGTGTGGAATCCAGAGGACCAAACCGTGCAGGAATCGGAGCTCGGATGAGCCCAGAAACGCAAGAAAGGCACAAAGGGAAGTGGGATAAACCCACTAGGGTTAAACGGGCGTGGCCCGCTGCTCACAACGGGTTCAGCCCGCTGACCCAGCCCCCCCCCCCCCCCCTCCCCCCCTGCTGGGTGCAGGGGGCGCGGCCCGCGGTGCCAGCGGGCGCAGCCCGCTGGAAACAACGGGATGCGCGCCCGCGGGGGTGCTCCCTAGCGGGCGCGCCCAGTTGCCTAAGGTGGGCGTGCCCGCTAAGCTTAGCGGGCCGCCCGCAACTTAAGTCGTTTCATTAGGGTTTAAGTGAAACCCTTGACGGCTACGAAACATGGGTTTTTGCTCAACTTTGAACAATTGTTTGAGGGGTCAAACGAACTCGGATTTCGTCGCCGTTTGTTCCTACACGTTCACCATTGTTTGCCCTTCAAAATGATAACTTTTATCATCTCTAAAGCTCAACGGTGAGTGAGGATTAATTAATTGAAGTTAGACTTTGTGAAAGCTATTCTAACTTAATTAAATTAAATCCTAAAACCTCTTCCTAGTTTTTGTCCCACATTGCTCATGACAAAAGAAGCGGAGCCAGCCTCCTATATAAATAGGTGGGCACTCCCTTCTTTGTTTCTTGCACCAAGTCACTGATTAAGGAGCTCCGGAATATTTGAGCAAACTTAATCGAGACTTTAATTTATTCTCTCCCTCTATAAATTTTCATGTCCTCCTACCGAGTCCTAGCAAGGCAATGGGGAGGTCCGAATCTGATTCGGAAGTCTACGACGCGGGTTTACTCAAGTGAAACTTTCTACGTCTAGTGATGGGCTTGGAGGCAAGGTGCGCTTCGGGAGCTGATCCAGTTCGTGAGGAGGAGCGACACAACGCGGTTCAGGAGGCGGCTCAGATCATGGAGCACAAGACGATGCGGAACATCTTGCCGGCTCCAGGGTAAGATTCCGGGTGAGTCAATTTAATATGCATTTAGTTTAAATTAGTAGTTAGAACTTTCTCGAGTTGGTCAGACCCAACTCGAGTCAGTAGATTTCCTGGCTTAGGGAATTTTTCCTTAGGGCTATATTTATTAAATAGTTTAATAAATTATTTTTCCATTGTTTATTTTATTTTGTTCGTCCGACTTAGGACGAATAATTTTAAAATTAGCTCTAAGGGACCTTGAAAATCCCTACAAAAACGATATCACCCGATCAGGTGAAGAATCACCCGATCGGGTGACCTGCTTCGTTCTTCGACAGCTCAGCATGAGACTTCACCCGGTCATACGGCACGGTCGGTTGAGGGTTGAAGCTGACCGGTTGGATCTTCGTGCCGTCGGGTGAACCGGTCGGTTGAGCTCTCCGTGTCTTGGCTTCGGAGAATTGGCTACAGGTGAACCGATTGGGTTAAGGTCACCCAATCGGTTGGCATTCAGCATCAAAATACAGGGAGTTGGGACGTTTGAACCGGTCTCTGAACCGACCGGTTAACTTCCTGACCGCTCCAGCTTGTGTCCGGGTGGTGCACGCGTGCATCAGCCGATCGGTTGGAAGTGACCAACCGGTCGGGTGAGGGGCTGAAAGATGCGATCTTCGTCGTTTGACCCCCTGGATCACGCGTGACTCCCTCCGTTGCTCCGGGGACTCATGATATCGTCGTTTTATGTCCCCTACACCGGTAAACTCCTGCAAATATACAAAAACACGGAAAAGTGAAAGAAAACAAGAAAACACGAGAAAACGAATACAAGATGGCAGAAAATAGCAAAAAAATACGGAAGAAAACGTGTGCGAATATATGAAATATAAACACCCGTCAAAATCCCCCAAGCTGAACCCTTCCTCGTCCTCAAGGAAGACGAGTGAGAGTAGGAGCTCGGAGGGAGAAAATAGAGAGAAAGAGAGAAAAAGAGAATTCTAAATCCTAAATCGCCCGTCATGGCCAATAAAATCAAACACGCCACATCAAGCAAGCATACGACAAAACACAACACTAAACTAAGGCATGTGAGTCCAAACAAGTACCGCAGGCCCACGCGGTGAAGCGCGAGTGAGTGTGGTCGTGTGCTAGCAGTCGGTGTCACTATCTACGATGTGCAATAAAGCTCGATATACATAAATCCAAGAAATGACCCAAATATCGATTCGATTCAAATTAAGCGGTGAATAAATAGCTCAAGCATGCATGAGAATAAAGCAAGAATCGAAACATATCATGCATCAGGGACTCCACAACTAGGGTTAAGGAAATCACCGCACTATAGCCTAGATAATAGCTAAAAAGTTCCTAAACCAAGTGTTTTCGAAAATGATGGGGTTGAGATGATGTGGAGTAGAACACTCGGTGCAAACTCTCGCCTTCCCTTTATTCTCGGTAAGTAGGAAAATATTCACACTCATATATATTTTTTTGTTTTGGATATATGTATTTTTTTGGCTTTTTGGCTATACAATTTTCTCTTTTCTTTTCTTTTTGGGTTTTTCTTTTCTTTTCTCTTTTTTTTGAATTTTTGGGTTTTTGGCCATACACATGTGTACTCTCCCAAGTGGGAGAACGGTACACGACGAGGGGATTTGCACCAAGTAAAATAAGAAAGAAATCGGAATCTAAACACTTGGGCAAAGGAAACTATTCTCGCTAATTAGAGCGTGGGCTAAATGGGTTATCCTAGTCCTTAATTGTGGAACCCCGACACATGCGAAATAAGTATACGATATATATAGCATGCAGAAGCAGACACGAGAAACAAATACCGCATATTCAAATCAAAGCATGATAATCTAGGGGCCATTCCTGGACAGGTATATAAAACACAATCACAAAGTAGAAGCACACCCAACTCTAGTCATGACACACGACTCACATAAAAGCTAAGTGGACCTGCGATGCATGAAATGCAAGAGGACTCGACTTCCTAAGGCTTAGTGAATGTGATTATCGAAGCCGTGCAAAGTGTGCGTGTGATTTTTGTGGCAATTCATCATAGGGTTCATCTCTAGGAGAAAGAGATAAAAAGAAGAAAACAAAAAGAAAAAGAAAAGGACGGAGAAAAACGACTCAAATTACGAAGAAAAAGAGACAAATGACGCACGAAGTGCGACTCCCCCAAGCTGAAACTTGCATTGCCCTCAATGCAATAGAATTAAATACGGGAGGGCAATGAATATGGGGGGAAATACGCACAGACACAAAAAGACACGAAAGACAAGAAAATCACACAAACGAAACTGAAAAGAAGAATAAAGATAAAAATTACACCACACGACATATAAACAAAAAATAAAATAAATAAAAAAGTAAAATCACACGACACGACAAATAAACAAACACACAAAGAAAAACGAAACATGACAACATACAGAAAAATTTGACTTCCCCCAAGCTAGACATGACAGTGCTAGCGATATGATGTGAACGTGAATAAGCAGAGATATGCAAGGGGGAGGTCAATAAAATAAAACCGAAATCAAAAAGCAGAAGACGAAACATCCTCGTCATCCTCGGTGGAAGAAGTGTGGGATGCAGTGTGGGTGTGTGAGGTGACTGGTGTGCGGAGAAGTGGAGAAAGTGGTCGTGGTGATGGATCGGTGGGCGTAGAGGAAGTGTGGACGATGGGTGATGTGGAGGTGATGACGGTGAGTGGGAGTGAAATGGCGACCAATGTGGTGGTGGGTGGTGGAGGTACGGGGGTAGGTGGGGATGAAGAGGGAATATGGGTAGGTGAGGATGGTGGGGGAAGTGATCGAGAACGCACCTGCAATTTCTTGCGGCGCACATATGGGGTGACGGAAGTGGAGGGTAGTGGAGCTGTGAGGGGAACAGTGGAGGGAATTGAAACTGTGGGAGTAGATGAGGTAGTGGGGATGGAAGTAGTGATAGGAGGGGATGGTCGCCTAGAGGGTGATGGTGGAGGTGAAGAATGTGATGGGGGAGGTGACGAACGTCGAGGTGGTGAAGGTGGTGGTGTGGGTGGTGGTGGTCTGTGGATGTGAGTGAGAAGGCGGAGGATGGCAGCCACGTTCCTCTCAAGTGTGAGGAAACGTGGGTGAGAGAAAATGGAAGAGGATGGGACCGAAGGGACAGAGGACGTGGCAAGAGCACGGAGGGCAGCGATCTCGGCCTCGAGACCAAGATGAGCTGAGGCCTGGCGGTGACCAAAAGAAGTGGACTGACGTGAAGCGGAAGTGGTGCCAAGGAGTAATGTGGAAGTAATGACGACGGCAGTGGTCATGCCGGCACTAGACACAAGGCCGGAGATGGCCTCATAAAGATCCTCAGAAGTGATGGGGCCAAGAGCACGGGTGGTGTGACTTGGGCTAGCCCCGATGTCTCCCCGGGACGCAGGGGTATCCTGCACGCCTAAGCGGGCGACAGGGGAAGGTGATCTGCGTGTGTCCTGGGGAAAGAAAGGAAGGCGCAACCCCGCTAGAAAGTCGGGATCGGGCAGAAAAGTCCAATCACCCACTAATTCTATAGTCATGCGAGCGGGGTTGGGGAGAATGGTGTAGGGGGCTGGGGGTGGCCGTAGTTGAAATTGAAACAACCATCAGGGCGGGGCTTAATTATATGAATATGTCGCAGGACATCAAGATCTAGATGTGAGGGTCCTGCGGCAGTGGGAAGACCTCGGGGATCGGGATATTAAATTGGGGAAAAGAAGCAATGATAGTGAGTATTCCCCCACAACAAAGCTTGCCCTTACCGGCCCGGCTAATCTCAAGGAGCTTGTAAACAAGCCAGTCGTCGGCATGGACGGGGATAGTAGTGGCCCTAAAGCTAATCCCATCATCATCTCGAACGAAAGGGAAAGTCATGGCCCATAGAATGAAAAGATCAGGGATGGTCACGGTGCCTGACTCATCCCTGGGGGAAAATGCGGAGGATATGATCCAATGGGCCAAACAGAAAATAGGATGGACGATTGAGAAGGCCTTGGCCTTACCTCGAGGATAGTGATGGAATAGGGTGAGGCGGAACCAAAACTAATCGACGTCGAATTCGGGTGGATACCCGTATTGTCAGATAGCATCGTCCCCAAGGATAGGAAAACCAAATATATCATTGATCGTGTTCAGGTTGGTGCGGATGGTTTTGTTACGCACCCAAAAAATGACGGTCGACCCCGACTCACAGACAAGTGTGGATAAAAATTTGAATGTGAGTGCAGTGTAGGACACGGCGTGAGCGTTTAGGAAGGCCAACCAACCTAAGTTTGCGAAGAGGGTCTCGACCTCGGTGAATACACCGAGGTCGATAAGCGATTGGGTGTGGGCAAACTTGGTCGATAGATGCCCCCGAACATCAAGTCTATGGTAAAAGTCTTTATGCTCTTGGTTTCGAAATTGATACCCATGCGGGCCCATCATTGGGTCATCATGGGGGATAACAGGTGGGGGAGGGGCTAGTGATAGTGCACGTGGTGTATTGGGAGGAGGACGTGTTTGTTTGCGTCTCTTTCGAGACGGTTCCACCTCCCGCAGGATACTCTTCCCCTTATCACGATCCCGGGCCATAGTGGGTGCGTGAGTGTAATGCAAATGAGTGTAGAACACGATAAAAGCACGCACACACAAACAATCAAGCTAGTAGAAATTCTAGGGTAAAAAGTAAAAAATTTGAGCAGTGGAGCGAAGTTACCCAGCAGAGATTGGAGTTCCTTGCTTGAAGTTGACCGAACACCGTGCAATTGGACGGAGTGTGGAGCCGCGGCACTCCTCTTCAGCGAAAATTCGAAATTGGGGGGGGGGGGTATTGTTGAATTAGGGCTAAGGAAATGAAATGGGGGGAGAGAGAGAGAGAGAGAGAGAGAGAGAGAGAGAGAGAATGGTGGAGAGATGGAAGGGGTAGGTGGAGAGAGAGACTAGAGGGGGAGTGGAGGTCGCAGGAGAGGTTTTTTTCCGGTCGTTGGGAGAGTCGGGGAGACGAAACGACTACAGGAGATGCGAGATCGGGCGAGGGAATGAATGGTTGGGGCGGATGGTTTTTATAGGGTTTAAGTCGATCCGATCGGGTGAGTTGTCACCCCATCGGTTGACTTATGGGTCGAGAATGTCAGCTGAAGAGACGCTACAGGCGAACCAGTCGGTTGATAACTCAACCGATCGGTTGGACGCTCCGCAAATTTTTCCGAGAGTTTGGTGTTGTTCACCTGGTCAGTCAACCGGTCATGCTTCTTATCACCCGATTGGTTGACAAAATCTGAAAATTTCCCGAGACTTCAGCCCCAGTTCACCCGGTCTGCCAACCGGTCACACAAATCTTCACCAGATCGGTTTGTTGAGTGACTGATACGGCCATCAGCTGATACATCCCAACCGATCGGTTGAGTTATCAACCGATCGGTTGGGGCCTTGTTTTCTGCAAAAGTCCACAAATGGCCTAAGTCCCTCAACTGAAGTTCTTGCGGCTGGATTTATTTGTTAAAATAGATGAAATAAAGTTAAAAATAATCCTAAAAATTGGAAACAAAGTTTTAGAGCATGGGTTGCCTCCCAAGAAGCGCTTTTGTTTAACGTCGTTAGCTCGACGTCCGTAGATGATGTTCAAGGTGGGCGATACGGGTGATGCCCAAAGTCTGGCATCGCTTCAGCTTCAGAGCTGGTAGCTTTTGGTGTAGTCGGTGGCGACAAGAAGACTCGCTCGACGACTCTCCCTTTGTTGATAGGGTCCGGGGGGCTTCTCCCTCATATTGGCGTCCACCGCCACTCGTTTAAGGATCCGGATCTCATCTCCGGTGAGCCCCATGGGCTCTTTGCCTTTTCTCCTCGTAGAAGGAGCTTTTGGGAATTCGGGAGGGATCACATGTTGGGTGACTGCCTCATCAGCAACTTCTTCTTTTGGTGAGCCAACTTGCTCTCTAAGGTCTCCCAAGCTATCGGGGGGATTTCTTGAAAGAATCTCCCAGGAGCTTGCTTCCACAACTCTCTCTTCTTCGTTCTCCAGCATACTGATACTAGGATCATCCGGGGGATTTGGGTGCTGCATTGACAACCCTAAGTCGAACTCGACTTTCGTTGCCTACATTAAAGGAAAGCTTCCCCTTCTTCACGTCTATTAGCACACCGGCGGTTGTCATAAAGGGCCGTCCAAGGATAATAGGGGTGTGCTTATCTTCCGGCATGTCCATCACCACAAAATCCACCAGCACTTGCACTCCACTCACATCAACAGGGAGGTCATCTACTACCCCCACCGGGTATTTGACCGAACGATCTGCAAGCTGTAATGGCATGCCAGTGGGCTCCAAGTCTCCCATCCATATTCTCCTGTATAGCGATAGGGGCATTAAACTGACGCTCGCTCCTAGATCGACGAGCGCCCTCTGGATTGGCACTTCCCCAATCGAACAAGGGATGGAGAAACTTCCCAGGTCTTTAAGCTTGGGCGGTTTTGCGCGCTGAATGAGGGTGTTGCACTCTGCCGTTAATATGACCTTCTCCTTTCTGGATCCTCTTGTCACCAAATCCTTTAGAAATTTGGCGTAGGAGGGAATCGTCTCGATAGCTTCGAGGAAGGGGATTTGCAAGCTTAGATCCTTGACCATGGCAAAGAATTTGACATACTTCTCGTCTATTTTGGCTTAGGCTAGCCGTTGTGGGACAGGCACAACGGGCTTGAACACTATGAGGCTCCCTTCCTCGGTTTTCTTTTTTCCCCTTTAGGGACTCCCTCCGGAGTCGTTTGCTTTGGCGACGAAGCACCGTCGTCATTTCAATTGGTCGTTCTACGACCAACGGTGCTTCCGGTTCCTTGGGGGGCACAGTTGTGGGGATTTGTGTTCCGCTCCTCAAGACGATAGCGGACACGTTCGCAAGCTCGTGCATGAGTGCCAAGGTATGATTTGATCCCCTCGGGTTCACTTCAGGTTGTGGCGGTAATAGATTCTGCGGCCTCTGAAGGTTTGCCACTTGTAAACCCAGCTGGGTCACCTGATCAGTGAGAACTCTCTGCCCCATCTCCAACTTCAAATTTATCTTCTCCTTGTTGACAATGTATTGAGTCAAGAGGGACTCAACCGAAGAGATGGCCCTCTGCTCGCCATATTGCTGCTGAATGGGTTGCTGATTCCTGGGAGCATATTGTTGATACTGTTGTGGAGGTGGTTGCTGCTGAAACTGCTGCTGCTGAAACTGCTGCTGTTGAGGCCTAGCCGGCTGATATATCTGTTGTTACTGCTGCTGAGGCGGCGGCTGCTGATACGGTCCCCGGTAGCTAAGGTTGGGATGATTCCGGTTGTTTGGAGAGTAAGCCGGGTTGGAGCTAGTCCGTGGTGGATACGGCGCATTTCCTGTACGATTGTAGAATAGTGCGCTTGCTTGGTCCAATGGTGGTGAGATGTCACCACCCTCGAAGTCCCCCATGACTTCTGTTTCCACCGCGGTAATATGTTGCGTACCGGCGCCACCGGCTCCTACCATTAGTGCGGAGATCTGGGTCGACAGCAAGTCAAACTTGCTAGATAATTTGTCGACGTCCTCGACCCTGTGGATACCCCCAGATCTAGGTGTGGCTCTCTCGTCACACCACCACTCATTGTTGGATGCCATATTTTCTAGAATGTTCCTGACATCTTCCTCACTTCTGGACATGAAAGACCCTCCAGCTGCGGCGTCCATCGATGATTTCAAATCATCCCTCAATCCGTTGTAGAACAGATTAATTATCTGTCACTTGGGAAGCTCGTGATGAGGTCATCTTCACTGCATCTCTTTAAATCTTGTCCAAGCTTCATGCAGGGACTCGTGGCTGGCTTGGGAGAAGGAGGAGATCTCACTCCTCAGCTTCATGGTCTTCCCCAGAGGAAAGAACTTCGTCAAAAAAGCATTTGAAAGCTTCTCCCAAGTGTTGAACGTATTTGGGTCCTTCTCCCTAAGCCACAGCTTGGCCTTATCTCGCAGAGAGAAGGGGAATAGCTTTTGACGGATCGCCTCAGTTGTGACACCGTTTATCCGGAAGGTATCACATTTCTCCAAGAAGGAGTCCAAATGTTCAATGGGGCTCTCCATGGGTGCACCCGAAAATTGATCATGCTGGATCCATGTCACCAAAGACGGCTTAAGCTCAAAGCTTTACGCCGTAATAGCAGGAGGACGGATGGCGGAGGTGGACTCGATGGATGGCATCGAGAACTCCAGCAAGGACTTGTGAGGTGGGGTGTTCTCCCCCATGGTTTCAGGATCCTCTCTTCTTCGCTTCTCGGTGGCCAAACGCCTTAGGGTGGCGTTTATCTCCGGATCAATGGGAATCAAGTCGTCGAGACTTCTTGAACTCCTGCGCATGAAAAACAACAAACACCCGTGAAGCGAAAAGTGGGAAAGAAACAGATAAGATAAGAAATAAAAATAAGAAAATAAAAGGAAAAAGAAGAAAGCGAAAATTATCGCGAGATAGGGATGGGAGCTAGACTCAAGGGTTCATGAAATCCTAAAATAACAAGCACGTTGCCTCCCCAGCAACGGCGCCATAAAGCTTGACGTCCCCTGCGCTTGTGCATCAGATGTGTGCAATATATAATTGGGGACGTGAGATTTAAATATTTATAACCGCAAGCACACGGTGTTGTAGTGTGGCTTGAGGGGTTGAACTCAGGGAGGCGTGGTTGTGCTTGTGTCAAGAAGGATCGGATTCACCCCATTGGCAAGCTAGCCCGAATCGGATGCTGGGTTGTCACAGAAAATAGAATTCGAGGGATAAACAATATAAAGGGAAAACCCGGGACTTCGGTTTCCACCCTATCGTGCGATTCTCGCCGATACGGCCCACAGGTATGATAACGATCGGAATTAGGGTCTAATGGTGAGACGTTGCCTCTAAAAGTGGTACCAGCATCCCATAGGCCCGATATTCCGGTCGGTGCCCAGGATGATACGCCGGACTTCCCGGGTTCGGTCAGTGGGCATTCCCATGTCCATTAACACTGACCGACTCCGGGAGCACTAACCTCGCAACGATAACTCCCAACATCTCATCTTGCCGCTCCCACGTGCTAGGATTCAACGTCTACGCTAAGGGCGTGAGCTATGGCTAGGGAGTCAATCGCCAAGTTTATTCCCCCTTGGCCCAACGGTCAAAGGCGATCTTTTTCCCGCCGATGACAATAAAACACCCCGCGTAACCGATAGATTCCTAATCCCTATCGATTTCCTAGTCCTATGGACGCATCGGGGAGAACCCACGAAGGGGTTTCCACCAAAATCCCAGATTTGGGAACTACTCACACATATTTACTAAAAAGCAATCTAAATCAAAATTGACCGTTAGAAACATGATCAGGCGATTGAAAAGTAGTAAGAGTAATGCAAATAACACTATATTAAAGTTTAACAAAGATCAGACAACTTACTAATATCTGAAAAATTACAGCCGTCAAGAGAGAGAAAAAACAGCACAAAATAACAACACTCGTTTCTGGAAAACCTAGGGGTCCTATATATAGAAAACGATATCACCCGATCGGGTGAAAAATCACCCGATCGGGTGACCTGCTTCGTTCTTCGACAGCTAACCATGGGACTTCACCCAGTCATACGGCACTGTCGGTTGAGGGTTGAAGCTGACCGGTTGGATCTTCGCGCCGTCGGGTGAACCGGTCGGTTGAGCTCTCCGTGTCTTGGCTTCGGAGAATTGGCTACAGGTGAACCGATCGAGTGAAGGTCACCCGATCGGTTGGCATTCAGCATCAAAATCCAGAGAGTTGGGACGTTTGAACCGGTCTCTGAACCGACCGGTTGACTTCCTGACCGCTCCAGCTTGTGTCCGGGTGGTGCACGCGTGCATCACCCGATCGGTTGGAAGTGACCAACCGGTCGGGTGAGGGGCTGAAAGATGCGATCTTCGTCGTTTGACCCCCTGGATCACGCGTGACTCCTCCCGTTACTCCGGGGACTCATGATATCATCGTTTTATGTCTCCTACGCCGGTAAACTCCTGCAAATATATAAAAACACGGAAAAGTAAAAGAAAACAAGAAAACACGAGAAAACAAATACAAGACGGCAGAAAATAGCAGAAAAACACGGAAGAAAATGTGCGCAAATATATGAAATATAAACGCACGTCATGTAGCCATCCTGTAGCTGGGCTATACATGCTGCATTGTCTTCATGGAGGGGTGTAAGCGCAAGAACGCCAGTCATCAGGCCGGTGGAGGTGAGAATGTGCTGGATCACGGAACGTAGCCAGAAGCTCTCTTTACTTGCTTCATGGATTGCTAGAAGTTCCGAGTGAGTGGATGAGACGGTCGTCATGGTCTGCTTCACAGATCTCCAGGATATGGCAGTGCTGCCGTAGGTAAACATGTATCCGGACTGAGACTTCTCTGTATGAGGATCGAACCTGTAACCTGCATCAGCATAACCAACTAAACCTGTTGTTTCCCCTTTTCTGTAGAATAGACTTAAGTCTATGGACCCTTGGAGGTAGCGCAGAAGATGCTTAACTCCGGCTCAGTGCCGCTGTGTAGGTGCAGCACTATACCTGGCTAGTAGGTTGACTGCAAATGCTATGTCTGGGTGAGTGCAGTTAGCCAGGTAAAGGAGTGCATCGATAGCACTTAGGTAAGGCACTTCAGGGCCTAGTACTTCCTCCCCCTCTTCCAGCGGCCGATAAGGGTCTTTATGCACATCCAATGATCTGACGACCATTGGTATACTGAGGGGTGGCACTTATCTATTTGGAACTTTTTCAACAAGTTTGATGTGTAAGTTGACTTATGTAACAGGATCACATCGTTAAGATGCTCTATTTGAAGACTTAAACAGAATTTTGATTTTCCGAGGTCTTTCATCTCGAAGGTTTCTGTCAAGCTTCTAGAAATCTCGGCGATCTCTTCAGGAGATCCGATGAGGTTCAAGTCGTCCACATAGACGGCTATAATGACAAATCATGTTTCCTTTGCTTTTATAAAGATGCAAGGACAGACTGGGTCATTTGTAAATCCTTGGTTTGCAAGGAAGTCGCTCAGTCTGTTATACCGCATCCTTTCAGATTGTTTTAGACCATACAATAATCTTTGCAGTTTCACTGAATAGATGTCATGTTTTCTCTCTTTTAGTGCTGCAGGCAAAGAATAACTGTCAGGCAATCTCGTATAGATGTCTCAGTCTAAGTTGCCATATAGGTATGCAGTCACGACGTCCATAAGCTGCATATCTAAACCCTCTTGGGCTGTTAGTGTTGGAAGCAACGATCTAGAATCTTGGTTTGATGATGACAAACGTGTCAGTATATCTGATGTGTGTGCTTAGTGTGTTTCAGGCTTGGCGATCACTATTTGGAGGAATTGCCATTCGTATAGCATATTGGGAGAAAGAGTCTGTGTGTGCACAAAGAAGTTTGACTTGGTCAAATGAGAGAAAAGTGGACCAAGTCAAATTGACTTAGGAGATTGGATTGATTCAAATCAATTTAATAGTCGATCAAATCAATTAGATGGATTTGTGCCTACCCAGTTCCTATTCAAACACCAAATAAGATCTAATCAAATCCTATATCTTCTCCTTTTCCAATCTCATCCAATTTGAATTGCAAATCAAATACCATATTGTTTGGGTCAAATCCCTAAGTGGTTGGCTCAACCCTATTACCCTTGTTCTATAAATACCCATCTCCTAGGGTTGAAGGGTTGCGCGGCAACAATATTCTAGGGAGAGCAGCCGCAATTATTTAACCTCGGAAGGAGGCCGGCCAATCAATTCCCCGGGAGTTCTTCGTTCAAAATCTCAAATAGGAGATCAGTTTGTTTTCCTTTGAAGATCCCAAAGGCCAGCCGAAATTTTCAGCTGCAACATCAATCAATAATGCAAAAGGGAAGGCTCATTTAATTTTTGTGTGCATGATGCACAGGGCTTCAAGTTTTTAATCACAAAACATTTGTTTTTAAGCACTGATCATTATGCCTTCAATATAAAACCTTTTAAAAAAAGAGGAGCACCTTTAATCCTCTTTCTTACTGACGCAGGTTGTATCCTCAACAAGTTTTTATTGTTAAATAAAGTTGATGCATTGATTGAGCCTTTGTTTTTGTTTGTCTACAGGTCAAAACAAAAGAGAAAAGGTAAATTAATTGAAGGGCATCACAGAGAAGAGAATCAACTGGCTGGCGCAACATCCAAATACAAAGTCCCCAAGGGTCAACTTACCGCAAGCTACAGAGGGAGTAGTGAAGGAGATATAGGAGAAAGATTATATATTATTCTTTTGACTTTGGTGTTCAGTTATGTAGGACGATTTTTTGCCTCTTCCAAAGTTTGGTGACAGCCGAGAGAAAAATATTTTAGGGCCGGCCTTCAAATATCCCCAGACGCACACAATTTTTTTGAGCAAAAATCTTTTTAATGTGCAAGCCAGCACACTTCTTATAAGAGCCTTTTTGGTTTTGTCAAAATACTTTATAAGAGGGGTTTAATTACTGATTGGCCGACTTGTGAAGGAGAGCTGCAAAAATCGGCATCCACCAATCAAAGAGAGAGAGATTAGACTTTTTTTGTATTATTAAATCTCTTTTTTTTAAGCTCTTGATTGTTGCAGGTTGCATGTTCCCATAATTAATCCATTAATTCATGCCCATGTGCAACAAACTCACAAGCTTCAAGACATCCACGCATCCAGAAGTGCAACCAGCTCTAAGCCTACAAATTGATCCAGCGTGATAGCTTGCAACTGCAATTCTTGGTGCCGAACTATCATTAATCGAGGTGTCGACTCAAGGCAACTAAGTGCTAGCCGTGAGGAACCTTGTTGCCGACCCATAGCTTGTGCGCCGTCAATCCAACTTCCAATTGCCAAAGCCGTAACTTTCAGATTCATCATTGCCGCAACTTGAGTTGTTGTGACGCGACGACTACATCACGTCAGACTCAGATCTGTCCCGTGCTGATTGACGGAGACGACAACGGCTACACATAACTGAGCTTTCTAAACTCTTATTATTATTTTTGTGTAGTATTGTTTGATCTTCGTAGGGGAAACTTTACCATTTATTTTGTGACTATTTTGGGACTTGTCTACTTGGGACTGGACAAGTGGGACCCAGCTAGTTTGGGACTAGCTGGTAGAAAGATTTGCTATGATTGATAGTGAGAGGAAACACTGTGTGTGGGGTACTGAGAGTCCGACGAGTGTAGAGACGTAGATGGTGCTCTGAGCGTGCTCTAACTTGTGACTTTGTACCTATTGCACTATTCAATCAGTATTAGCTTTGGGGGCTGGAGTAGGTCGTTGGGACGACCGAACCAGGGTATATCTGTGCGTACTCTGTGATTGTCTATCTTTTACTCTGTGATTGTCAATCAGTATTAGTTTTTTTTTCTAGGTTCAATCCACCATGGGATACCAACCCTACCAACTCCTCGATTTGCGAAGACTTTCATTCAAACGGAGTTGATGGTGCTTGGGTAATGCACCAATGTAGGGGGAGCTTAATGTTGTAAGTATGATATTACATTTGGTATCCATGAGGGTTGAATGCATGCTTGGTTAAAATCGATTTCTTTACATTGATATCATTTTGTTTCTTCTAGCATGATAGACTTGTGAATGCCATAAATGCTTTGAAATTCTTATCTATTTTTGGCTTGACAAGTTTTAAAAAAAAATTATTATGATGATTTTCGTATTATTTTTATCACCCTGTCACTTCTCATCGCACACTTCACTTAGTTTTGATGTGCTTTTACTTTATGTTCATTTTCGATCGATATTGTGACTTTTGATATACTATGATGTGCACCACTCTTTTGATGGTTCATTCCTTTGTGCACATTTTATGTATGTCTCTGATATTGATTTCGTCGCTCGACAATTTATTTTGATTCAATAGCTTTAGTTGTATGAAAACATAGAATTGTTTTCAATGCACTAAGATAGCTATAAAAGTTGATATTGGAGAGTAAATTCATTTCACCAATAATTGAATTTACATTTGATATTTTGATGATTTAAGTTTTCGATTTTCGACTATGGTCTCATTGACACGCTTTGACTTTATTCGAATTTTATTTTGGTGTCATATGAAACGTGGTCGTATTCTTAGACTCCCATGCTTAATGAATTATTTGGCCATGATTACTTGTCATTGGCTTCCTCCCGCTCTTTTTGGATTATGCCAAAGGGGGAGAGATATAATAATGGCATGTGCTAAATGATAATTTACCATGAATCTAATTTGATATGTTAGATTCAGGGGGAGTTAAGATATAAAATTACAAATATTGGATTTGAATTTTTACTTTCATCGTCTGCTTGATGTATGCGCTTATTATTTCATATGGAACTAATGTGTCATCAATGCAGGGGGGTAAGTATATTCCATTTAGTTCATTATTTTTGATTATTATATACGTTGGTTTGTCATCACCAAAAAGGGGGAGAATGTTGAGTATTGGACTCCCCGGATTTGGTTTTGGATGATGAGCAAACATAAATATATCATGAACTAACAATTTGTGAGCGCAGTTATGGAGATCGTCGCCAAATTCATGTGAACATCCAAAGCGACGTCTCAAGACTTCTCAAAGCGCGTGATCGCATGCCTAAAGCTTCGTTGAAGCTTTTGTACCTTCCTTGAAGTCAAGAATGAAGATTGAAGCTTTGAAGACGGATCGCTAAGGTTTATTTTATAGTCTTTTAGCTTCGATCTATAGAATGTTAAGCCTTGAGTATATCTTACGTTTCTATCTTCATTACACTCATTTCGTAGCTCTAGGATCCTTGCACAAGTTCATTCTAACTTCCTCGAAGCATCGCGCTTCGATTCGGACTTTATTGTGCATGTTAGTTGGTACAAGAACAAGTACTGACCGACTAGATGGTGATCTAGTCGGTCGGCAAGTGTTCTTGGACCGACTAGTTTGATTCCTTAATTTCTTGGACTTTACTGTTTACAGTTAGTCGGTCTACGTTGACTCACCGACCGACTAGTTTGTGAACTAGTCGGTCAGTGATGCTTCTTTGACCGACTAGTTGTGACTTACTGTTCATGCCAAATTTCTCCTAAGCTACTGTTTATCGTTAGTCGGTCTAAGAACGTTTGGTGACCGACTAGTTGACAATCTAGTCGGTCAACTTTTGTTCTTGGACCGACTAAGTCAACTTGCCTTCATACTATTGCTTTTTGCTCTTAGTCGGTCTACGTTCATTGACTGACCGACTAGTTGTGAAACTAGTCGGTCAGACAGTCTTCTTGGACCGACTAGATTTCTAGGTCTGAAATTCAATCTGTTCTCAGTTCACCTCTTAGTCGGTTCATGTTATTTCACCGACCGACTAGTTGATGAACTAGTCGGTCAGTGGTTGTTCTTTGACCGACTAGTCTGCTTCAGATTTAGATCCGTTGGAGTTTTGAAAGCGACGTTTCTCTCTCTTCTTTCCCTTGATCCTTTAAATACCTGAAGGGGTTATTTCATAGGATCCAAGGCTGCCATTTCCAGAGCTCCATTGATTCAAAGAGAAAGCTTTCAACTCTCATCTTCAAGCTCTCCCATTCTCAAGAATCTCTCCATCACTCTTATTCTTCAAGAGAGATTCATTGGTTGTGAGCCTTCCAAGCCAAGGGCTTGATTCTAGGTCATCCATCTCATCCCTAGGCTTCCATTGCTGGTCATCTTCTTGAAGCTAGGGTTTGGTGACTCTTCCTCCATCAAAATCCTCTTTGCCCTAATTTGGTAAGAAATCTCAAGGCATAGGTATTTTGTTGGTAAGCATTTCATTTCAGTTTTATTTGAATTGTATACTCTCGGTTGTGAGAGGTTTTGCGTGATCCCGGGTTGTGGGAGTCACGGTCATCGATTGTAGGTCGATTGCACTTGTGAGGTTTTCGCAAGTATTCATATTGGAAATCTTGAGTTAGGGTTTCTAACTCAAGTATCCGGAAGGGATCCGGGTGGTTGGGACGTAGGATCACCGGGAACAAGTCGGGGAGACTTGGGTGGATCCGAACCCATTAAACCATTTGTTTGCGTTTGCATTTATTCTTGTTGATCGTTGTTATTCCGCATTGTTGTTTGTTAATTGCACGATAATTAGGAATAACTCTCCCTATTATTTAAAAGTACTATTCACCCCCCCCCCCTCTAGTACATGTGCAGTAGCTATACAGGGCGCAACAATTGGTATCAGAGCCAAGTTCAAAGCTACACATAGCCTAAGTTCAAAGCTATGACGAACAACGACTACAACGTCTTCAGGAACCGCGATGGAGCTTCTTCAGTTATGGAAGGACTATCCTCAGTCAGGCCTCCACACTTCAACGGTACCAACTATGGGTACTGGAAATGCCGGATGCAAATTTTCCTCCGGAGCGCTTCACTATGGAGAGCCACCATGACGGAGTATGTCGAGCCTTCCGAAGAAGATTTCGCGAAGTGGACTCCCGCGGAGGTCACCGCGGAAGTAGCCAATGCCAAGGCAATGAATGCCTTGAATTGTGCGTTGGAGCCCGAGGACTTCAACAAGATATGCACATGTAAGAGTGCATATCAAATATGGAATCAACTCCTCATATTGCACGAAGGATCGAGTACGGTAAAAGACTCTAAACTCGTCGTTGCTAATAAAGAATTTGAGTTGTTTCATATGGAGCAGGGCGAAACCATGAAGGAATATTACGCTCGCTTCGTGGATATATCAAACGACTTGGAAGCTCTTGGGAAGGTCTATACCCAAAAGGAGAAAGTCGCGAAGATTATCGACGGTCTTCCATCACATTGGGAAAAGCGTACCTTCGCCATCGAGGAAGGTAACGACATGAATAAATATACCGTCACACAACTAATGGGTACATTGTTGTCTTACGAGGTACGCAAGGATAGTAAGATCCGAATGAAGGAAAAGATGAAAGCATACTTGAAGCAAGATGAGCCAAAGAAAAGGGCGATTGCCTTCAAGGCCGCACCATCTACCGATGATGAAGAATCGGAAGACGAATTGGACATGGAATCCATTGCCCGCATGGCAAGGAAGTTCGATCGATTCCTCCGAAAAGGTATATCTTTGAATAAATCTAAAGTTAGTTCGACTAATGCTTCTACTCCCGTGTGTTATAAATGCAACAAGCCAGGACACATCAAACCGGATTGTCCTCTCTACAAACACAAGGAGAAGGGGAAAGCATCAAAGTACGACAAGTCGAGAAAGTACAAGAAAGGACTTGTTGGCACATTCACCGACTCCGAAGAGGATTCCTCAAGTGGAGAGTCGGATGACGGAAGAGTGAAGAAAGAAAAACTCTACTTCATGGCTAATGAGGCAAAAGATCGAAAGTCCTCCTTCGATGATAGCGAGGATGAAAGCGAGGATGGTAGCGAGGAGGAAAGCGGAGAACCTACTATTGATGAAATGAGGTTAGCAAACCAAGAAATTTGGTATAAGTTTACTAAATTAGTAGATCGATATAACAAGACCAAAGATGAACTTGTCAACCTCCAAACCTCTCCTAAGTCTACCATCACCAACAATGACACCATTATTGAGACACTCGCCAATGAGAAAGCAAGTTTGCTTACTCATAATGGCTTGTTGAGAAATGAGGTGAAGAACCTCAAATCTCAACTTGAGCATGTTCATTTTGAGAAATCGGATGAACACAAGATAGCGGATTTGACGTCTCAAAACTCAACTTTGAGTATTGAGAATAAGAATCTCAAATCACGTGTTTATGCACTCACATCGCAAGTATCCACTTTGGATGCTTCTTTGCATTCTCTCAAAGAGAAGTATGAGTGCACGTTAGGCCGTATCAATGATTTCAATAAAGGTAAGGGCCATTTGGATAATATCCTAAATGACTTACTTCCGGCCAAACACCACATTGGCTTGGGGTATAAGATGGGAGACTCATCCAAATCGCCTACCACCTTTGTTAGGCCGACATCCGATGCCTCGACGAGTGGGAGCAAACACCCCATTGGTAGTTCTCCTACCAATAGTGCTTCCACTTCGTACACACCCCCGATTGGAAAGAAGCCCACTTTGGGTAGACCTCCAAAGAGGGGTCATGCATTTTTGTACTCTCATGATATGCCACGTAGGAACACACATCCTACTCCACCGGTGCATGCTTATAATGATTTTTATGCTCCGCACCCACGAGCACGTGCAAACACTCATATGAGACACCCACATGCACGTAATCATGCTCATGCACATCCTAATGCTTATGTTCACACATCTAATCCACATGTGAATGCCTTATCTCATAATCATCCTCATGCATACACATCTCATGCTCCTAGGCCACATGCACCACATAGAAATCAACCTTTTGTGCATGCAACTACTAGGAAGAGGATTCCCAAAATGTACACTATTTGGGGTCCCAAGAACACTAGCGATGATGCTATGAATGTTTATGTGCAATCCTATATTAATGATGTTATTTTGAATGATGATTATGTTGGAAAGTCAAGTTCCTCTTGGACTTGGTTTCCGAAGGGTTAGTTCCTTTAACTCTTCAATGCTTGGTACCATGAGTTTATGATCATGTTATGGGTACCAAGGCATATGTTTATAAAATTGTTTTTGATTATATTAATTTATGGGTTACAATAATTTTTATTTCATATTTCAAATTTGTTGTCTAACCCATTGGATCCAAAAGGATTTTTGGATACCAAAATGAAGTTTTTTTTTCTAGGTTCAATCCACCATGGGATACCAACCCTACCAACTCCTCGATTTGCGAAGACTTTCATTCAAACGGAGTTGATGGTGCTTGGGTAATGCACCAATGTAGGGGGAGCTTAATGTTGTAAGTATGATATTACATTTGGTATCCATGAGGGTTGAATGCATGCTTGGTTAAAATCGATTTCTTTACATTGATATCATTTTGTTTCTTCTAGCATGATAGACTTGTGAATGCCATAAATGCTTTGAAATTCTTATCTATTTTTGGCTTGACAAGTTTTAAAAAAAAATTATTATGATGATTTTCGTATTATTTTTATCACCCTGTCACTTCTCATCGCACACTTCACTTAGTTTTGATGTGCTTTTACTTTATGTTCATTTTCGATCGATATTGTGACTTTTGATATACTATGATGTGCACCACTCTTTTGATGGTTCATTCCTTTGTGCACATTTTATGTATGTCTCTGATATTGATTTCGTCGCTCGACAATTTATTTTGATTCAATAGCTTTAGTTGTATGAAAACATAGAATTGTTTTCAATGCACTAAGATAGCTATAAAAGTTGATATTGGAGAGTAAATTCATTTCACCAATAATTGAATTTACATTTGATATTTTGATGATTTAAGTTTTCGATTTTCGACTATGGTCTCATTGACACGCTTTGACTTTATTCGAATTTTATTTTGGTGTCATATGAAACGTGGTCGTATTCTTAGACTCCCATGCTTAATGAATTATTTGGCCATGATTACTTGTCATTGGCTTCCTCCCGCTCTTTTTGGATTATGCCAAAGGGGGAGAGATATAATAATGGCATGTGCTAAATGATAATTTACCATGAATCTAATTTGATATGTTAGATTCAGGGGGAGTTAAGATATAAAATTACAAATATTGGATTTGAATTTTTACTTTCATCGTCTGCTTGATGTATGTGCTTATTATTTCATATGGAACTAATGTGTCATCAATGCAGGGGGGTAAGTATATTCCATTTAGTTCATTATTTTTGATTATTATATACGTTGGTTTGTCATCACCAAAAAGGGGGAGAATGTTGAGTATTGGACTCCCCGGATTTGGTTTTGGATGATGAGCAAACATAAATATATCATGAACTAACAATTTGTGAGCGCAGTTATGGAGATCGTCGCCAAATTCATGTGAACATCCAAAGCGACGTCTCAAGACTTCTCAAAGCGCGTGATCGCATGCCTAAAGCTTCGTTGAAGCTTTTGTACCTTCCTTGAAGTCAAGAATGAAGATTGAAGCTTTGAAGACGGATCGCTAAGGTTTATTTTATAGTCTTTTAGCTTCGATCTATAGAATGTTAAGCCTTGAGTATATCTTACGTTTCTATCTTCATTACACTCATTTCGTAGCTCTAGGATCCTTGCACAAGTTCATTCTAACTTCCTCGAAGCATCGCGCTTCGATTCGGACTTTATTGTGCATGTTAGTTGGTACAAGAACAAGTACTGACCGACTAGATGGTGATCTAGTCGGTCGGCAAGTGTTCTTGGACCGACTAGTTTGATTCCTTAATTTCTTGGACTTTACTGTTTACAGTTAGTCGGTCTACGTTGACTCACCGACCGACTAGTTTGTGAACTAGTCGGTCAGTGATGCTTCTTTGACCGACTAGTTGTGACTTACTGTTCATGCCAAATTTCTCCTAAGCTACTGTTTATCGTTAGTCGGTCTAAGAACGTTTGGTGACCGACTAGTTGACAATCTAGTCGGTCAACTTTTGTTCTTGGACCGACTAAGTCAACTTGCCTTCATACTATTGCTTTTTGCTCTTAGTCGGTCTACGTTCATTGACTGACCGACTAGTTGTGAAACTAGTCGGTCAGACAGTCTTCTTGGACCGACTAGATTTCTAGGTCTGAAATTCAATCTGTTCTCAGTTCACCTCTTAGTCGGTTCATGTTATTTCACCGACCGACTAGTTGATGAACTAGTCGGTCAGTGGTTGTTCTTTGACCGACTAGTCTGCTTCAGATTTAGATCCGTTGGAGTTTTGAAAGCGACGTTTCTCTCTCTTCTTTCCCTTGATCCTTTAAATACCTGAAGGGGTTATTTCATAGGATCCAAGGCTGCCATTTCCAGAGCTCCATTGATTCAAAGAGAAAGCTTTCAACTCTCATCTTCAAGCTCTCCCATTCTCAAGAATCTCTCCATCACTCTTATTCTTCAAGAGAGATTCATTGGTTGTGAGCCTTCCAAGCCAAGGGCTTGATTCTAGGTCATCCATCTCATCCCTAGGCTTCCATTGCTGGTCATCTTCTTGAAGCTAGGGTTTGGTGACTCTTCCTCCATCAAAATCCTCTTTGCCCTAATTTGGTAAGAAATCTCAAGGCATAGGTATTTTGTTGGTAAGCATTTCATTTCAGTTTTATTTGAATTGTATACTCTCGGTTGTGAGAGGTTTTGCGTGATCCCGGGTTGTGGGAGTCACGGTCATCGATTGTAGGTCGATTGCACTTGTGAGGTTTTCGCAAGTATTCATATTGGAAATCTTGAGTTAGGGTTTCTAACTCAAGTATCCGGAAGGGATCCGGGTGGTTGGGACGTAGGATCACCGGGAACAAGTCGGGGAGACTTGGGTGGATCCGAACCCATTAAACCATTTGTTTGCGTTTGCATTTATTCTTGTTGATCGTTGTTATTCCGCATTGTTGTTTGTTAATTGCACGATAATTAGGAATAACTCTCCCTATTATTTAAAAGTACTATTCACCCCCCCTCTAGTACATGTGCAGTAGCTATACAGGGCGCAACAGAACCTTGTTGCCGACCCATAGCTTGTGCGCCGTCAATCCAACTTCCAATTGCCAAAGCCGTAACTTTCAGATTCATCATTACCGTAACTTGAGTTGTTGTGACGCTACGACTACATCACGTCAGACTCAGATCTGTCCCGTGCTGATTGACGGAGACGACAACGGCTACACATAACTGAGCTTTCTAAACTCTTATTATTATTTTTGTGTAGTATTGTTTGATCTTCGTAGGGGAAACTTTACCATTTATTTTGTGACTATTTTGGGACTTGTCTAGTTGGGACTGGACAAGTGGGACCCAGCTAGTTTGGGACTAGCTGGTAGAAAGCTTTGCTAGGATTGATAGTGAGAGGAAACACTATGTGTGGGGTACTGAAAGTCCGGCGAGTGTAGAGACGTAGAGGGTGCTCTGAGCGTGCTCTAACTTGTGACTTTGTACCTATTGCACTATTCAATCTAGTATTAGCTTTGGGGGCTGGAGTAGGTCGTTGGGACGACCGAACCAGGGTATATCTGTGCGTACTCTGTGATTGTCTATCTTTTACTCTGGTTGTGCTTTTAACTGTGTGTGATTTCTCGTGGGTTGCACGAGAATTTTTTATTAGCCTATTCACCCCCCCCCCCCCCCCCACCCCCCCCCCCCCCCCCCCCCCCCGCTAGGCCAGGATCCAGATCCAACAAGTGGTATCAGAGCAGGTTTTGGGATCTAGCCTAGGATTGACCATGAATAACCATATGGATAGTGCTTTTGCTGAGGGTCAGTCTGTTTCCCGTCCCCCTAGGTTTAACGGAGGTGATTATGCTTATTGGAAAAATCGTATGAAAATCTACCTTATTTCTGTTGATTACAAGGCTTGGCAAATAATTGAAAAAGGATATAAACTGCATGTAATTAAAGTAGAAAATGCTGAGATCGAAAAACCAAATGACAAATGGGATTATAATGATTGGAAAACCTATTCTTTAAATGCTAAAGCTATGAATGCTCTCATTTGTGCACTTGATAAATCTGAATATAATAGAATCTCACATTGTCTAACTGCACAGGAAATATGGCATACTTTGGAGGTGACGCACGAGGGAACGTCACAGGTGAAGGAGTCTAGACTTGCACTTCTGAGCACAGAGTATGAGGGATTTCGCATGCTACCATCAGAGACCATATCAGAAATGTTTACGAGATTCACCAACATCGTCTACAAGTCTAGCTCGCTCGGTAAGCCATATTCTAGCCTTGAACAGGTGAGAAAGATATTAAGAGCACTGCCAAGCTCTTTCAGACCAAAGGTCGCCGCCATCCAGGAAGCAAAGGTATTGTCTCAATTGAAGGTGGAGGACCTTATTGGTAATTTGATGTCCCATGAGTTGGAACTACAAAATGTTGAAGCAAGAGAGAAACCTGAGGAGAAAGAGAAAGCCATAAAGCCCCTTGCTTTGCAAGCTAGCGAAGAAGAGGATGATGATGAAGACATAGCGCTAATGGTGAGAAACTTCAGAAAGTTCATCAAGACCAAGCATGGGAGAAACGAAATGGCACCCAGGTTTAATCGTTCTAACTTTAATAATTCTTCCAAGCAATTTAATGATCAGAAATCTACTGATAGAATGCAATGTTTTAAATGCAAGGGAAGAGGACATCTGATGAAGGATTGCCCAAATGAAACTGCTCAGCTCGCTAAAGGAAAAGGAAAAGCGAAGGTATTAACATGGGATATGGATAGCGAAGCTGAAAGCAAGGAGGAACATGAAGCCCATTCTTGCATGGCTTTGATGGGCATCCAAGATGAGACACCGTCAGGTAGCAAAGCTGAACTTCTTAAAATTTGTGAAGAAATGCAAAATCAAATAGTAGATCATGAGTTCACTATTGAATGTCTCCAAAATCAAAACTATGACATGCAAGTTAGAGATGATAAGGTGTTTAAAGAGAATGAAAAAATTAAAATTGAACTTAATGCATGTAAGTCTACTATTGAAATCATGAAGAAGGAAAAAAGAAAGCTTTGATGAAAATGCTCCTTGTATTTCGTGTTCCTCTTTATTAAATCAAAATAGCATGCTTAAACAAGATTTAATGAAGCTCGAAGCTGAAAAAGAATATGAAATAAGAGAGCTTAAGGATAAATTTTGCATGCTAGATAATGACTTTAAAAGAAAAATGATTGAATTCGAGAAGAAGGAAGAGGAAAACAAGAGGGTTTTTATACGTAAATGCACATTGCTTGTGGAAGAAAATAAATTGTTGAAAACCAAAGTCTCTAATCTTGAATTGGCCATTAAGAAATTCTCTACAGGAAAACAATCGTTGGACACTATTTTAGAGAATCAATTATTTGGCAATAATAGAAGAGGACTTGGTTTTGGTCTGAAAAACGTTGAAAAGCAAAAAATTCAAGAAATTCCACAATGCGCCATCTATTGCGAAGAACTTATATGTAAAGTGCTTTACTTGTGATAGTGCAGGCCATACTTCATACTATTGTAAATTTAGGAACACTAAAATCAAGTTTAAACAAGTGTGGGTTCCTAAAACAATATTGGCTAACACTAGTGGACCTTGTTGGATTCCAAGGTCACACTTAACACCTTTCATGTAGGTGTGATGGAGTTTTGGCGAGGAGCGTTAAATTCAATGTTTCATTCTTTTAGCTCCTTCGTCAGATAGCGACGAGAAGGTATAATTTCTATCCCTCTTTGCATTTCATTGCATACCTTCATAGATTGTTGTGTGTGCTTGATTTATTTTGTTTTGTGTGCTTGCATGGATGATTTTTAATGTTTTTATTTCTGAAAAAAAAATAATTGAAAAATCAAAAATAAAAAAAATGTGTGCTTATTGAATCCTCTTTTGAATCTCTTGAGTGATATTGTATGAATGATCAATTCTATCCCTTGTAGAAGTCAATTCATTATTGTTGTAGCTACATAAACATGATGTTATTCTTTTTAGTAGCCATGACATGTCTCATAAGTTTCAAACTTGACTTCTACACCTACATTTGCACTTTCACGATATTTGACTTTTTAGTGCTTTTGGAGATTCTTTTGAAGAATAATGGAAAGTGAATGTAGGAATGATTAATTTCTGAAATTTCTAAGGGATATGATGTGTTTAGCCATGAATTAAAATTGAGCACAAAAGAATTTTAAAAAAAAAACGATATTTGCTCCGTATGAAAAATGGATACACTTCATGGCTAAAACACAACCCACGAGTATCCAACTTGTGCTACATGGGTAATCATTAGCGTTGGTGTATATAACTCGTCAAGCAATGCCACCCCGCATTTAAAAGTCCTTTTAGGCCATGTTTCGGGGTTCGGTAACTTGAACTCATCTTTGATGAGGTGGGAAAAATCAATCCTAGTGATATTCATGAAAATTGGAAAATGTGGATTGTTTTGGTTGATTTTCTGATATTGAATCTCCTCTTGCACTTTATTGTCTATATCATTTCACTTACACAAAGGTGGAGAAGTCTTGGTATGAAATTCTATGAACTTGACTTGCCCATTATTTGGAATACTCATGCAAATTGTACGCTACTTCTAATAATGATTTATTTTTGCATGGGATATTTTTGTGACCTCATTAATCCACTTTTGGTGATTACAAAGGGGGAGAAATAAAAGATTTTGAGAGCTTTGATGTTGATATTATTTGTTGAAGGGGGAGCCTGAAATATTCTTGAATACTTGTTGAAGGGGGAGCTTGAGAGAAGGGGAGCATGCTATTGTATTTGTTATAAGTCTGTGCATGCCATGTTGTAGTGCTTGAATATTCATCTCATGATCCATATTGCATTACACCCTTCAACACACTTCACACACTCATTACTATTGATAAAATCTTTTGTGGGTTTGTCATCACCAAAAGGGGGAGATTGTTGGAAGCAACGATCTAGGATCTTGGTTTGATGATGACAAACGTGTCGGTATATCTGATGTGTGTGCTCAGTGTGTTTCAGGCTTGGCGATCACTATTTGGAGGAATTGCCATTCGTATAGCATATTGGGAGAAAGATTTTGTGTGTGCACAAAGAAGTTTGACTTGGTCAAAGGAGAGAAAAGTGGACCAAGTCAAATTGACTTAGGAGATTGGATTGATTCAAATCAATTTGATAGTCGATCAAATCAATTAGATGGATTTGTGCCTACCCAGTTCCTATTCAAACACCAAATAAGATCTAATCAAATCCTATATCTTCTCCTTTTCCAATCTCATCCAATTTGAATTGCAAATCAAATCTCATATTGTTTGGGTCAAATCCCTAAGTGGTTGGCTCAACCCTATTACCCTTGTTCTATAAATACACATCTCCTAGGGTTGAAGGGTTGTGCGGCAACAATATTCTAGGGAGAGCAGCCGCAATTATTTAACCTCGGAAGGAGGCCGGCCAATCAATTCCCCGGGAGTTCTTCGTTCAAAATCTCAAATAGGAGATCAGTTTGTTTTCCTTTGAAGATCCCAAAGGCCAGCCGAAATTTTCAGCTGCAACATCAATCAATAATGCAAAAGGGAAGGCTCATTTAATTTTTGTGTGCATGATGCACAGGGCTTCAAGTTTTTAATCACAAAACATTTGTTTTTAAGCACTGATCATTATGCCTTCAATATAAAACCTTTTAAAAAAAGAGGAGCACCTTTAATCCTCTTTCTTACTGACGCAGGTTGTATCCTCAACAAGTTTTTATTGTTAAATAAAGTTGATGCATTGATTGAGCCTTTGTTTTTGTTTGTCTACAGGTCAAAACAAAAGAGAAAAGGTAAATTAATTGAAGGGCATCACAGAGAAGAGAATCAACTGGCTGGCGCAACATCCAAATACAAAGTCCCCAAGGGTCAACTTACCGCAAGCTACAGAGGGAGTAGTGAAGGAGATATAGGAGAAAGATTATATATTATTCTTTTGACTTTGGTGTTCAGTTATGTAGGACGATTTTTTGCCTCTTCCAAAGTTTGGTGACAGCCGAGAGAAAAATATTTTAGGGCCGGCCTTCAAATATCCCCAGACGCACACAATTTTTTTGAGCAAAAATCTTTTTAATGTGCAAGCCAGCACACTTCTTATAAGAGCCTTTTTGGTTTTGTCAAAATACTTTATAAGAGGGGTTTAATTACTGATTGGCCGACTTGTGAAGGAGAGCTGCAAAAATCGGCATCCACCAATCAAAGAGAGAGAGATTAGACTTTTTTTGTATTATTAAATCTCTTGTTTTTTAAGCTCTTGATTGTTGCAGGTTGCATGTTCCCATAATTAATCCATTAATTCATGCCCATGTGCAACAAACTCACAAGCTTCAAGACATCCACGCATCCAGAAGTGCAACCAGCTCTAAGCCTACAAATTGATCCAGCGTGATAGCTTGCAACTGCAATTCTTGGTGCCGAACTATCATTAATCGAGGTGTCGACTCAAGGCAACTAAGTGCTAGCCGTGAGGAACCTTGTTGCCGACCCATAGCTTGTGCGCCGTCAATCCAACTTCCAATTGCCAAAGCCGTAACTTTCAGATTCATCATTGCCGCAACTTGAGTTGTTGTGACGCGACGACTACATCACGTCAGACTCAGATCTGTCCCGTGCTGATTGACGGAGACGACAACGGCTACACATAACTGAGCTTTCTAAACTCTTATTATTATTTTTGTGTAGTATTGTTTGATCTTCGTAGGGGAAACTTTACCATTTATTTTGTGACTATTTTGGGACTTGTCTACTTGGGACTGGACAAGTGGGACCCAGCTAGTTTGGGACTAGCTGGTAGAAAGATTTGCTATGATTGATAGTGAGAGGAAACACTGTGTGTGGGGTACTGAGAGTCCGACGAGTGTAGAGACGTAGATGGTGCTCTGAGCGTGCTCTAACTTGTGACTTTGTACCTATTGCACTATTCAATCAGTATTAGCTTTGGGGGCTGGAGTAGGTCGTTGGGACGACCGAACCAGGGTATATCTGTGCGTACTCTGTGATTGTCTATCTTTTACTCTGGTTGTGCAACTACGTGTGATTTCTCGTGGGTTGCACGAGAATTTTTTATTAGCCTATTCACCCCCCCCCCCCCCCCCCCCCCCCCCCCCCCCCTCTAGGCCAGGATCCAGATCCAACAGTTAGGCCAATGAGGAATCGGAAGGTGATCGCGTCCATGACCGGGGAGTATGTGGCTTCAAAATCCACCCCTGGACGTTGGGTAAAACCCTATGCTACAAGCCTTACTTTGTAGTGAACGATCTCATTTTGTTCATTTCTTTTTCTAACAAATACTCATTTATAACCCGCAGGTTTTACACCTTTTGGTGTCTGGACTATAGGTCTGAAGACCTTGCGTTTTGTGAGTGAATCCAACTCCACTCCTATTGCCACTTTCCACTTTGGCCAATCATCTCTGCTTTGACATTCTGTCAGAGAGCGTGGTTCAATATCATCATCGCAGTACGTGACGTTGATGGCAATATTACACGCAAATGTGTCATCTATGGTTGTGCTCTTTCTGTCCCAATACCCCCCAGTTCGTACATAGCGTATCGAAACTTTATTTTCTCCCGGTTTTTCCTCTGTTTGAGAGTTTGAGATAGATGGGATAGCAGGGCTTATAGTAGCATCATGTGGTGGTATTGTTTTACCATTGCCAAGGGTCCTACTCTTTCGAGGGACTTGGTCTTTGGATCCTGGTGGTCGCCCTCTCTTTTTGAGAGGTCCAACCATTTCTGCTGCAGGCGGATTGCATCTATTTTGCGGTATGTCAATCCTAACTGGAGTGTTAGCAGCAAGGACGTGTGATCTGACAATCTTCTGATTGTCAGTAAATTTTTCCGGTAAGAGATGGACAGTGTTTTGGATATGGAGAAACTTCAGGACCTCCTCCTCACACTGGCTTGTGGGCGGATCAAAGTGACTTAATGTCTTTGTATCCAAGTGATACAATCTGAAGCTTCGGGCTTCTTGGTTTGTGAGCCTAGTCTTGGAAATGATGTTTCATCAAATTCACAGTCTTCTAGACGTGCCTTGAAAACGTCTCCCGTAAAGGGTTCTAGGAATCTTATTATGGAGGGTGTGTCAAACCCAACATAAATGCCTAGGCGACGTTGTGGACCCATCTTTGTCCTTTGTGGTGGTGCTATGGGGACGTATACTGCACAACCAAATATTCTCAAATGTGAGACAATTGGTAGGGCTCCAAGTGCTAGTTGCATAGGAGAAGATGATTGACCTCCAGAAGGTCTAAATTTTATTAAAGATGCAGCATGTAAAATTGCATGACCCCATGCATTCACTGGCAACTTGGATTGAAGTAATAATGGAGTCTCTTAATTAGAGATTCGGCTAACCCGTTTTTGGGTGTGAACATGCGTTACAGGATGTTCGACTTCAATGCCATGTGCTTGGCAATAGTCTAGGAAGACTTGTGATGTAAACTCTCCTGCATTGTCCAGACGAAGTTTCTTTATCTGGTAGTCGGTGAAGTGGGCCCGCAACCTGGTTATCTGAGCTAAAAGCTTAGACAGTGCTAGTTTACAAGTGGACAGTAGACACACGTGTGACCACTTAGTAGATGCGTCTATCAAGACCATAAAGTACCTGAACGGACCACTTGATGGGTGTATAGGCCCACAAATGTCTCCGTGGATTATTTCCAGAAAACTTGGAGACTCCAAGTCCACTTTCAGTGGAGAGGGTCTCGTAATTAGTTTACACTTGTAACAGGGTGGACATGGGAATTTACCTTTTTGAAGAATCTTCAGGTTCTTCAAATCTATACCACTTGAGCTTTTTATGATGCGGTACATCATAACAAATCCAGGGCATCCCAGTCTACAATGCCAAAGTTGGAATTTTGGTGTTTGGGGGCACTGCAGGTGCTCCGTCATTAGTGTTTCTAGAGTTTGAATACGTGTTTGGTAGAGTCCCGGGGGGGAGCCCTTTGAAACGTTCCATAATGGTTTTTGAACCATTTGTAAGAGACGTTACATGCAAGTATTCCCTTTTATTTTCCTCGACCGTCTCTAAGTGATACCCGTTTAAACGGATATCTTTAAATCTTAGGAGGTTTCGGATTGATTTAGGGGAGTATAACGCATTTATAAGTGTGATTAGTGTGTGACCGGGGAGCAATATGATTTCTTCCCTTGATCCTTCGATTATATCAGCTGGTCCTAAGATTGTTCTCAATGGACCAGAATAGCTACTTATGCTCGTAAAGTAGTCTATGTTTTGAAGGATTGAGTGCGTCGATGCACTGTCCACTAGGCATATGGATTCCATATCTATATAAGAAAGACATACAAGTAATGAATAATACGAAAGAGAAACTACTTCTATTCATATTTGAGATGCTCAAAAGTTCGAGATGGAATAAAAACAAGGTATGTTGCAGAAAAAAGACACATTGCTAGTAAATAAAAATTGTTTATAGTCCATAACTAGAGAGTGTCGTCTCCCATGAAATCTTCTGGATTCATGTGGTATCTGGCAATGATGTGCTTTCTATCAGGTTTGTCTCAGCGTGAGGCTTGAGGCTTGCCTGGCAGAGGTCCTGTAGGTGTTTCTGGGTGCGACAGATTCTAGACCAGTGGCCCGTCATTCCGCATTTGGAGCACTTATCCTCCCAGTCTTTCTTGGGAGTACCACCTTTGTTGGACGTCCACTTTTGCTTCTTTTCCATGAACTTCTGGTTCTAAGGAGGAGCTTGAGGAGTGGCCTTCTTCCGCTTCTTCTGTTCTTTCCATTTCTGGAATTTAGCCTTTTTGTCCATCTTCTTCTTCTGGGAAGACTGGAAGTGTGCCTCTGCAGGAGGTGGCAGTAGAGCAGAGCCAGGAGGGCGCAGGTTGTGAGTGGCAACCAACAAATCTCTTTTCTGTTCAGCCATTAGGAGGCATGAAAGCAGATCAGAGTACTTGGTGAACTTCCTCTCGCGGTACTGTTGCATGATGATCGTGTCCTTCTCGTGGAAAGACGTGAACGTCTTTTCCAGTAACAATTTCTCAGTCATATTATCACCACACAACTTCAGGCGTGAGGTGATACGGAATAGTGCTGAGTTGTACTCCGCTACGGATTTGTAATCCTGTATGCGGAGGTGAGTCCACTCGTACTGTGCACGAGGGAGTATGACATCCCTCTGATGTCTGTACCTCTCCTCAAGTGCATCCCACAGTTCGTAAGGATCCTCTACAGTAAGATACTCATCCTTCAGGGTCGAGTCTAAATGTTTCCTGATATAAATAATGGCTTTTGCCTTTAGTATATCGGAAACTTCTTCTGTATGAGGGGCTTCTTTAGAAGCATCCTTTTCTGCTGCGGCAGTACTTGTTGTTTCCTTTTCAGTGGGTGTTAGACTGAACCCATGAGATCACAGATGGAACTTCAGGTCCAACTGCCAGCTCAAGTAGTTCGACCCATCGGCCTTAAGGACCAAAAAATCGCCATTCGCAAGTCTGTCCATTAAACAATCTAGCAACATAAACATAAATAGCATGGATTATTTAACTATGTAAAATAGACATCCACGCATGCGATCTTACAACGTTTTAAATAGCATGGGTTATTTAAAAATAAATATCTATTCATGCATATAACATTTTCATAACGTGAATTATTTAAGAAATAAACATCCACGCATGCATTTAACATTTTCATTTTAACATTAAAATAGCATGAGTTAGTGGGCATCCACGCATTTAATGTACAGGCAATGAAAATAAATTAGGACTATGGGGATCAGCCCGCCGACATCAACAGAAAAAAAGAGAGTCCGAAATTACATCAAAAAGTGCTAGAAGAAGTAAATACAACTCTGGAACTTCAAAGAGAAGCCCCTTTTTCTTTGTGCAAACGCCTTCAGCCCCTTTTGGTGGTCCTTCGGCTTCTTTTTACATGTATAGCCTCACTTACAAATTTCTCTCAAAAAGAAAAATTGTATAAAAGTAAAGATGTCGGAAACCTGGCTGATCCCTAAAAACATAACCTAATAGCAAATCCACGCAGATAATATATATCCATGCATTTAATCATATTACAGGCATGTAAAGATTAATAAATAATCTAAAGAGTGTGTGACGTGCTAAAAGTTATTTTTGAAAACTTTTTACCTTGATCCATTTTATTTATATTTTATTTTTCGCTTTAACCCTTATCACAAAATTTAAAATTTCTTTAATTATTTGGGCTTTTGGGGCCAAAAATAAAAAAGAAAAATTAAGTGTAAATGGGCTAATTTTCAGGCTTTGGGCCATGAAAACAACCCATTAGGGTTAATTGGGCCTCCCCTAAAAATTTGGCCCGTTAAGGGCTATGGTTTCGGAGAAACCCTAGGGGGCCCACGACGGGCCACCGCGACGGCTGGCCACGCCAAGAAGCGCGGTCGCCGCGGTGGCTGGTCGCGGCTGCAGGCCGCGGTTGCCACAGCCTGGGGCCGCGGCCTCTGCCCGCGGCTGCAGGCCGCGGCGCATGCTGCCGGCAGCGCTTGGGGAGCGCCGCCGTTACGCCCTTTGGGCGTGCGGGATATGGATCGAGGTGGGGAGTAAAAACGGATTTTTCAAACATTCAGATCTTTAAAAATACGATTTTTTTATTGTTTATAAACATGTAGATCCAAATAAAAATGTGATTTTTACCGTGTTTTCGGACTTTTTGATCTTAAATCATGCAGATCTACTGAAAAAACAAGTTTAGATCCAAAAGTTTTGAGGATTTACCTCTAGATTCGACAAGGGAATCTAGACGACGGTTGGTGAAGGATGCCCTTTTCGCTCCCCGTTGAGAAGATTACGATCTTCTTAAAACTGAGCGATTGATGGATCTCCTTCCTCGAGCGTCGTCGCCTTTTCCAACGAGTGTGATCGTGCTGATAACGTGTTGTGAAGGGAAATGTAGAGTAATAGGTGTAAGGGGTTAAGAGCCCCCCTACCCTCATATTTATAGCTTTCAATGATGGGTCGGATACCTAATGGGCCTCATGGGCCTATTCATAACATAGTTAACTATTTTTAGTTTGTTTCATTTTTCAAATATAAAGTATGGTGTCAAATCCTTTTTAGTCTCATATTAAATTAAAAAATTGTTAGCTGTTTCGAATAATTCGTGAAGTTGGCAAATAATTTATGAATCGTAACGCAAGCTAATTGTAACATTCGTGCATAGTGCACGAATTTTTCAAACAACATGCGAATAATTCACGAATTTTGCTAATTTTTTGAAAATGTTCAAGAATAAAAATATATTAAATATTCATGATTTATTTTTAAAATTTTACGAATCATTCACGTGTTATTTGAAAAATTCGGGGAAAACTCACGAATTTTAAATAATTCGCGAGTATTAAATAATTCATAAATAATATTTTGATAACGATTTCGTGGTTTTTTTTGACTATTTTACGAATTATTCGTAATTTTTTGAAAACATTCATGAATTATTCATTAATTCTTTAAAAACATCAGATAATTATATTTCTTAAAAACACAAATGCATGAATGTGAGAATAATTAGTTTTGCTCAATTTTCCCCCATTTTCATTGGGTCAAAGGGGGGAAACTTGAAAGAAAGGTTTCAATATTCATTTTCCTCTATTTTCCTCCATTTTCATTTTCTTTTCTCTTTTCTTTTCAACCAAACAATGGAAATCCATTTTCATTCTTATTTTCTTTCCTTTTTCTTTCCTTTTCCCACCAACCAAACATAGCTTAATGATTTTTGGAAATTCATTTTCATTGAACTTTTTTATTTTCAAAAAACAACACTCAACTATTTGAAAAAATCTCTTAAGGAAATCATACAATATTCTTCAAGAAATCTCATTAAACTTTCAAGAGTTGCTGAGAAAATGAGGATTTTCTCCCCATTAAAATATAGCAATCTCACATGGTATAAGAGAGGGATCGACTCTCTCTCGGCAAAGTTTCAAACACCTGAGTAGCATCATTTCAATCAAGAAAGATCCCATGTTTTGGCTAAATTTTGTAAAAACTACATTCAACCTTAGCTGCCTTGCACTTTAAAAGACAAGAGTCATCCTAAACATTTGAACTTTCGAAGAACCTAAACGCATGCAAGATTTTGAAAAAATTACCTTGAACATTAGTCGCATTCCATAAAAAACTACCATGAACTCTGAAAACAAAGCAAAACTACACCGAAACCAATCCAAAGATCAATATAATTTTCTTAAACTTCAGAAGTTGTCAATATAATTGTAATCTTGCTGATGCTCGAGCACATCAGAACTCAGAAGCAGTCAGCATTTATCGGCTGGAGTGTTTCCAGTGAGTGATCCCAAAATGGGATCCCCGTCGATTGCCAGAAATACAAATTCGACAACCCACATGTATTGGAGGTATCCAGATCAGAACATAGTATGTTTGAAGCCAACTGCCAAGGCTCAGGTTCTGCTATAAACTAGATAAACATTTTATTGTTGCCGCGTTAGAGGAATGCACGGTTCCTTGACTATGCTTCCCAGCCTCGGAGGAGGGTTGCACGGGCTACTCGGTTGACTCCGAGCGTGAAGGCTCCCATGCGGAGGTCGCAGTTGTGGGTCTTGCACATGTCCTTCACATGTCTGAAGCCTTTGGTCATGTATGTCTTCAGCTCGGCGTTCACCTTGTCTTCATCCCACATAAATCCTTGGATATTCTGCAAATGCAAGTATTAGGTCGAAACTTACCAAACATCGTAATAAAAGCAACATGAAAAACTAAAGAGTTAGGAGGGGGGGGGGGGGGGGGGGGGGGGGGGGGGGGGGGGTCCAAATTGAAAAGTCTACTGATGATACTGAATAGTCTTTATGGTATTATTGTTGTACATCCGTTATGTTTACTAATTTCAACCATGTTGTCCATCAAGGTGTATTGAGTTTGGGTTTTCATCTTGCATCTAGGTGAGTTGTTGCTTGAAATTTCCAGTGGCAATAATATCGTGTCTCAATTCATGAATCTGTCTTATGCAGTTCATTTCTTACCCTATTTGGAACAGTGGGAATCTATATCATTGGCTTGAAAACAATAGTTTTTCCCTGAAAATTCTTTTTATTACAGTAATTGATTGCAACTCTGAAAAAAATCTCTCATTATAATTTTTGCATATTCATAAATATGTCAGAAAATAGAAAGGGAGGAACATAAACAAAATCAGTGTGGGAAGTGTGAGCAAGCACCACATCATTTTAATGCCAGTGCAAGATGAGGTGAATCTGTAAAGAACACACAACATGCAGGAAGTAGAAGTTTAAACAATCTCTAAACGAAAACAAATCATTAACTTTGTGGATGTTGCTTTTAACCTTCCATAGAATAATCCATACCATATGAATAATAGCCCTGCCAACTTGAAATGAAAGATATCGTATATGCAATGAAGAAACTCGCGCAAACAAAATTACTTGAGTGGCAGTTTACCTGAACCCACTCAAAATAACTAACAGTGACTCCGCCTGAATTTGCAAGTATGTCCGGCAGAATAAGAACACCTTTCTTTGATAAAATCTGAAAGGTGAAATAAGAAAACAATGAGCATATAATGTCACAACCCATATACTTAATTCTAGCATACCTCGCCTACCTAACACCTAGAAAACTTATGGCCGACTCACCTCATCAGCCTCTGGGTCTGTCGGATGGTTTGCCGCCTCAATGATGAACTTGGCTCTGATGTCATTTGCATTTTCCCTGTGAATAATACCAACGCGTTTGAAGTATATAATATGTTCGACTCCACAAGTATTATTCATAACTAAATCACTTAAGCATTTGAAGATTGATAGCAGTAACTCACGCATGTAATGGATGGACGTTTCATAATTTTCATGAATTGGTGCTAAATAGTTTATTATTATTTTGTCGGTGGCTCAAAAAGAAAGTGCAGCAGATTATTATATAGGGGAACGAACCTGTTGATAACACCACCAAGTGCTGCCGGAATGAGAACATCACAATCTTCAGTTAATAATGAGCTGGGATCAAGTGCATCACCACCATTGAAACCTTTGATGCCACGATTTTGCACAGAGTGCGTAATTAATTTATCGACATCCAGGCCGTTGCTGTTCTTAATTGCTCCTGTGACATCGCTTACTGCAACAACTTTCCCACCAGATTCTGTGATAAGTTGGGCTGCCCAGGACCCAACATTGCCAAAACCCTGGTTTTGAAAGAAAACAAATTACCATATACATGTGATGAACTTGCAGCTGGAAAGATGTAATCTTATTTACTCCACATCTGATCACTGTTTATGCTCTGCTTAGCCTTATCCCATGAAGTTTTGTACAGATGTATACGCTTCTATCCACCGAGAACGGAGTAGGTTGAATGGCAGACATTCAAAAAATTTGAAATGCTCAAACCTCCTTTCACTCTAGAAAAATCATATGGTCAAACAGGTTTCCAAGACAAAAAGTATTTATATTTTCTGAATACTTGCCCGGGAATCCTACTCCATCAGAATCTGTTTAGTTGGATGTACTCCAGATATATATGCAGACACAGTAATGACCAGCTGATTAGAAATTCAGTTGATAGTCCGTAAAAGTGCTTTTGCTCTTCATACAATGCATCAGCATGACTGAACAATACACGATGGCAATGAAATACATTACATCATCATAAATTGATGCACGAGGTACCATTGGACACATCAAACAAACTGAAATCTGAAACGCATGGACAGTGCTCAGATGAATGGACTGAAACTTTTTTTTTTTCAGATGCATAGACTGCATATGATCGCATATTCCCACCCGAGTTATTCTATTTCCAGCAGAAATAGATGGTTTTCTTCGCATTTTAATTTCTCATCTCCCATATGTTATCTATATGTTGTGTAATTCCTAGGTTAAATCTGATACCATCATTGTAAAATATGGAGTAAAGATACGGTGTTAGATACATGTCTTTCTAATAGCTTGCATTTCTACTTGTAAGAAAAAGAAAATATCTCAAAGAGTTTAAGCATACAGACCTGAAAAAATATCTAGAAGAGTTTAAGCATATAGACCTGGATAACAAAACGATGGCCTGCAATGCTCTTTCCCTGTTCTGCTAACAGCGCTTCGGTTGCAAATAGGACTCCCCTTCCAGTGGCCGCATCCCTGCCCAGAGATCCACCCAGGTCCTTCAAAGAAGAAAAATTATTGACGCATCATCCCGTGAACATTAACCTTCAATATGTATAAAAGTGCAAAAGTACCAAGCAGTTATAAAAAGGCTGTCAGAGCAAGGCTAGTTCCCAAACAGAAAATAGGATAGGATATGTTAAAGCATAAACTAATTTGAACTCTAGTTTTTATATAACAGTATAAGAAGCTGCCCCATGTATTTGGATGTCTTTTAATGTATGCAAGATAACCAATGGATCTAATATTTCAATCTTCGCTACAGATTTTTAAAAAATGATATGTTAATGAAAAATTGCATAACAAGTTTAGGTTAAGGTAGCCATACAAAAGTAGGTCATTGTATATTTTTCAACATAAGCATGATTATCAATCAATAGAGCTATACCTTTCGATCTAAGCGACATACAGAAAAACTTCAATCTTAATCTATCATATTTCTATATTAATGCCCTAAGATCACAGTATCCCAAACTGATACCTCAAATGATTTAAATTGGTCCATAAATACACGCATATTGGTTATTTATTAATTGTAGATTCACACCCAAAAAGAGAAATAGATTGGAGTCTAACAGGTTGAGAGATATTGTGCATGATAAGTTTAACGTGATAAAAGTAATTCAAGAAGAGAAGTCTGGGGACTAGAATCTGATGTGATCCGGGTCTACGCCAGGCGGAGCGGCGCGCACCCAATGGGGTGACTTCTCCTTTTGCTCATTAGCGAGTTGTGTGTTTAGCAATTAGAGGGTTTTTGCTCATTAGTCGAGTTGTGTGTTTAGCCATTAGATGGCTAATTAGTCTTTTACTTATTTTCATGATTAGGATGGGTTAAAAGCTTACGAGCCAGCCCTAGTTTATTTTTATCGAGATACTGAGATAATTCGTCATTTTGACGGTTAGGGTTTGAGGGAATAAACTTGATCCCATATTTCAAGTTAGGGAGCGATCTACTCCAGAAAAGATCAATTATCTCTTATTTCTTATCAATTTCATTGTCCACACCAAATTTCTTTTCTTTCTTCCACTTAAAAATCTGAACTTTTGCTACGATTAACCCAAATCGTATCAATTTGGTATCAAAGCACTCGATTCTATGACGAACACACGAGCGACTACGACGAAAACTCTGGAGGAGCGACTTGATGCAGAGATCTCGGTGTTGCAGAAGGAGATGACGGGTATGAAGGAAGAGATCAAGGCAGATCTGAGCGTAACTATGGATGAGAAAATGAATCGGATCTCGGAGCGACATTCGTGCGAGATGAAGGAAGGGTTTGCCAAGGTAGCGAAGATGTTTCAGCAGCAGTTTTTCCAGCGAGATCCGGATCCGAAGACATCTGGGTTTTCAGATCTGATCTCGCAAGCAAACTCGGGTAATGGCAACAGAGAAGGACAAACCCTAGGGTTTGAATGAGGGGTTTCCCCTTCGTGGGGGATGGCACGGGACAGCGGCAGGACGGGCGACCCCACCAGGGGCCCACCGGTGGTCGGTCACCCCCAACTGGGGGCGACGAAGGCGGGCGGCCCCGTATTGGGGCCGCCGGAGGGCAACCGCCCCCTTTTGGGGGCGGCGAACAGCAGCGGCCCCCTCACGGGGCCACTGGAGCATTTCCGCCCCTCATGGGGGCGGCGGAGGGTGGTGCCCCCATCCTGGGGGCGCGGGGGGTTTTCCGCCCCTGGCGGGGGGCGGCAATGGCAGGCGGGGCCACCTGGGGCCCGCAGATGGTGATCCGCCCCCCGTGGGGGCGGAGGAGGGTGGCAGGCCCACTTGGGGCCTACAGGAGGCGGGCAGGCCCCATGGGGGCGGCGAGGTCAGGCGGGCTCATCTGGGGCCCGCAGGAGGACTTCCCCCTCATTTTGGGACGGCAATGGGTGGAGGCCATATCGAAGGCCCATGGGAGGAGATCCGCCTCCTTTTGGGGGCGTCGAAGAAGGGTGGCTGCGTGGAGGACTCCGGCGAGAGCAGATTGACGAGTGCGACGATGTAGGTGCACTCGTCAATGAGAGGGACAGTGATGGACTGAGGATCATCCTTACCAGAGGTGGCAGGCGGCGAACAGGGAAGGGCCACCACGAGGTGACACCAACCCAAAGATGAGGAAGTTGAAGGCGCCACTTTTTGATGGGAAGGACCCCGTTGGGTGGTTTTACCTGATAGAGAGGTACTTTGAGGTCGCGGGCTTCACTGAGCCGGAGATACTGAAGGCGATAGCACTGAACTTCGAGGGTGAGGCTCTTGCGTGGTATCAGTGGACCCAGAAGCAGAGGCCTATACGGACTTGGAGGCAACTGACAGAGTGCCTTATGGAGAGGTTTCAAGAGATCCGCGGGAGAGGGCTGTTTGAGCAATTATACGCTTTGAGGCAGGATGGGACCGTGCGTGACTATATCACGAAGTTCGAGACACTCTCGAGTCGAGTGGAGTGAGTGTCGGAGGAACCGATGGAGGGAAATTTTCTGAAAGGGCTGAAGCCAGCCGTGAGAGCTGAGCTGGGAGTACATGACCCTCAGGAATTGGCAGCCATGATGCGGGTGGCCAGTAGAGTGGAGGACAGGTTGGCTGAAGAGAGAAAGTCTAGGGGCCGGGGCGGATCGACATACCGCAGTCCAACACCTACTGAAACAACCCAGACCATTATGGGGGCACCAGCGACGGCAAGGAGGAATGCGACGGAGACACGACCGGGAGAACAGACTCGTCGCATGACAGAGGCCGAGATGAGGAAGCGGAGGGCCATGGGCCTTTGCTTCAAGTGTGACGAGGTTCACACCAGGGCACCGTTGCGCAGGGAGGGCCATGCAGCTGGAGGTGACAGCAGAGGAGGATCTTGTGGTGATGCTTGACGGAGGTGGGGACGAGGCAGAGCCGCGCCCACACTTAGATTAGAGAAGATGGACGCCATCATCAGACTGCAACCTTGAAGACAATGTTCATTTTTTTGGGGGGGGAGTAATGATGTGATCTGGGTCTACACCAGGCGGAGCGGCGTGCACTCAAGGGTGTGACTTATTCTTTTGCTCATTAGCGAGTTGTGTGTTTAGCAATTAGAGGGTTTTCGCTCATTAGTCGAGTTGTGTGTTTAGCCATTAGATGGCTAATTAGTCTTTTACTTATTTTCATGATTAGGATGGGTTAAAAGCCTACGAGCCGGCCCTAGTTTATTTTTATCGAGATATTGAGATAATTTGTCATTTTAACGGCTAGAGTTTGGAGGAATAAACTTGATACCATATTTCAAGTTAGAGAGCGATCTACTCCAGAAAAGATCAATTATCTCTTATTTCTTATCAATTTCATTGTCCACACCAAATTTCTTTTCTTTCTTCCACTTAAAAATCTGAACTTTTGCTACGATTAACCCAAATCGTATCAGAATCCTACATATGTCCACAAACGAAACATGTTCTTGGTTTTTTTTAAATTGATTTAATTCAGGCAATGAAGGATCAGGACTTGGATGATGGTTGAGGTGATCTTGGGCACAAATGAGACTGTTCAAAACCACCGGTGTAAAGGCATGCCATAGAAGGCATAGCGACAATGCTTCTAGTTCAAGAGAAGCTCCACTTGAAGGGGTCATTGGCAAAGATCTCTGGATGGTGCCAATGAGGATGTGATAGATGACAGGGATGATGAGTAGATGAACATGGACTTAGACGATGATGATCAGATTTGTGAAAAGCATGTTTTGGAAGACAATGATTAGGGTCGTATAGACTTTGGATACATGGGACATCCAGGCCTTGGGATTTGTCTTAATGAGACTTAATTGATATATATTACTTATTTTATCGTATTTGGCTCTTGTTATTTCGGTACTTGTGTGTATGCAGCTTAAATATTTAACTAGTTTGCTCTCTTTATTTGGTCGTGATTCGTGAATCTTGTGACACTGGTGTCTGTGAGTCACTGAATGCAGGTTTGTATGGTTTGTGCTGTTGCATTTGTGCTTGCTTTCCATGGCAAGACATTGGGAATATTCCCACTTCATTAATTTAAACCATTCCATTACATGTAATAAAGTAATTATGTATGTGACATGTCCGTCAATTTCAACATTCATTGTTTATATGGTAAGTTTAAATTTATCATGATTTTTATCGACTTTATAACTAATTTTTCGTTAATATTTTTATTTCATGTATCATTGATTATATTATCTAGTATCATGGATTCCGAATGATACAATAGTTCTTCACAATATCTGTTTTCAAGAGTATTTGTCAATTACTTTTTAAAATGTTTTATTTGCTGGTCTTTAATCGAATTTTTTTACAAATATTGGATGTATTGAGTTATGAGATATTTTTCTATATTTTTCCTTTTTTCTCCTGAATTCTCGGCAATTTTAGGAATTATATAAACAGAAAAAAATTTGAAACACCTAGGTGACAGGCACCTAGGCCTCACTATTGATTTCAAAACATTGCATACTAGGCATGTTTCCAAATTTGGGTTATAAGTAAACTCATTTAAAAATTAGAAATCCCGATAGCTTCTACTGACAAACTAAGAAACTAGCATATATGTGGATTTTAACTAAAATTATGCAATTTGACGTGCCAACAATTGATTTTCATCAACATCGCTGACTGTGAAAGAATTCAAATAACCACATGATTTGTATATACTGAGAATAATGCCAAGCTATCAGATTGTATCAAGAAGTGAGAATTTCGATGCATAAATTTCCACCCAACTATTCTTGAACAGGCTGATTACACATAATATAGATAAATTTCTGCAGTATATTGTACTTACAACAGGTTTTCCCGTTACAATAGCAGGAGAGTGGCCATGGAATTTTGAATACTCATCTAGTATCCAAGCCATTGTCTGTTACCAGTAGCAGGTCATAAATTAAGCTCTTGTTAATTGCATAGTCGTAGATATTTAACAATGAAAGCAAACAATTCGAACCAACAAAAAAATAACCTGTGCATTGGTTCCCATATCTGGTGCTGGAACATCAGTGTGAATGCCGATAAGGTCATGTATCTTTTGTGTGAAAACACGGGTGAGTCGCTCAAGCTCAGACACACTCAAATCTCCTGGACTGCATCCTATCCCCCCTTTAGCTCCTCCGTATGGTATGTTTGCTACAGCTGTCTTCCATGTCATCAACTGTGCTAACGCATTTACTTCATCTGGATCAACCTGCATCATAAATAAAAATTCAAAACATTGATAAACTAATCAATAAAAAGTCAAATTTATAATGTTTCCTTCCAATTTGGCCTTCCAGTTGGTTCTTTGCATCTTTGCCTTGCAGTGATAATTGTACCATGGACGTTATGAAGAACACTTCGAGTCCTTTGTTAATAATAGTAGAATAATATAACAAGATATGATTAACTGGGGTAATCGAAAAAGATCACAGCTGAATATACTAGAATGTTTAACAGCAGAAGCCATACAAGTAATTCATCAAGACAAATGTGCGGTAGATACTATGAAGATAATACACATTGAAATAACAACTTACTCATGAAGAAGACGAGGGCTTAAACATACAAGAAGATTTAACAGGAAGCACAATACAAGGATTTATCCAAGATTTCAGAATGAAGCGACTACTCCTATGAATTGGGCTCTTGAATCCTAAACATGATAACATGTGATGTATACAAAAAATAAAATGGCAGATAAACTAAGAAAAAATTGAAAATCGTAGGTGACCACATTTCAGCGAGACTAAAATGGAAGTTTATGGAATCTATTAAAGACAACAAGCTATACCAGTAAAACAATAGCAGTAACAAGTAGAGAATGAATGGATACGCAGTATGTTTATTTGTGAAATGGAAATTTTGGATGATTGTCTAGGATCATGTCCATAAATGCAAAATTGTAATTAAAATTTAATGGCAACATGGATTTCAAAATAGAATGGAATAGAGAAGCATAAGAATTAGAATTTTGAGTGTGAGTTGAAACAGCCGGTTGGATCTCCATTTAGTTACGATGAACTTTGGCAGAGAAAGCGATAACTTGTTACTACGTGATCATGTCCAACTGTCTACCTATATATACATTGATTTTAGGTTAGAAGTGATGTGATCACATGAATCTTTAGAAGTTGATAAATGTGGTGAAGCTATGCTCTGGAGCTTGGCAGCTAGCTTGACTTAGCTGCTTGACTTGGTGCATGATTGTCCATCTGTGTTACATATGATAGTCTATTATATGGCCTGCAATGTAAGGCGACCTGTAAACTAGTGATACATTTAATGTCTAAGCTGGATTATGGCATAGATGCCAAATTAAGGCTAAACTTCTTATGGCAATTTCTGTTTAGGCAAATAATGTTGAGATCGCATATTAATATACTTGAACATATATATAATTCATTGTGATATGTAGGACACTTCACTCAACCAACAATTGACGTGTCTGACACGGCGAAACATGGCATGTGTCCATTCGTGTAGGACCCTCTCAAATTTGTAAACTTCTACTCACCACAAAATATGTAAACATGAAGTACCTAATGCACCCTTTTGACAAAATCCAATGGTTCATGATTTATGTTTGGCTTAATTTCAGAAACCCCTGCTTTTTGCCTGAAGTAAAAAAAACCCCTTATTGTTTTTATCCATCAAACCCCCCACTGAATCGTAAATCAGGCATTAATTAGTTGATGCCGTTAAATTGGACATGAAAAGACATTGATGCCCTCCTTTCACATTTTTCTTCTTTTCTCTTTCTTGTTTCTTCCTCAAACAACTTTTCCACGTTTTTTCCAACAGACCCGCCATTCATCCCTTCATGTTTATCCATCTCTTGCTGCTGCTCCTGTTGGCAAGAACACCAAAAGCAATAACAAGAGCTTATGCTCCTTGCTGCAGTCTTTGCTGGTGCAAGTGGTAGTAAGCAGCAGCAGCTCCTTATTGTTGCAGATGCTGCTCAGCTCATTGCTACCACAGCTGTTACTGCCACCAATGGCAGAGCAGAAGCACCAACTTGGAGTTGCTTCTCCTTGTTTCTGCAGCCATTGCTACTGCCAATTGCAGACAACAGTAACAGCAGCAACTCGGAGCAATTGATGCCCCATTCACCCCTTGTGACTTCGATGAGAGAGAAAAGTAGACGAAGAGGGGTGGAACCAGCATGTAGAAGAAAAGGAAGAAAGAGATATATTGTAGAGAATGGTATTTTGATCAAAAAAATTCACGTGCCTATGTGACATCACATGATCAGTCTTTTTAACAAAGGAAATAGTTGTAATTAATTGTTGAAAATTTAGGATGGCAGGTTATGGATGAGAAACAATAGGGTTTTTGACCTTAGTTAAAAGTTGAGGGGAGGTATGTTAGAGACACATCCCATACCAGGCCTCCAGCACTAGCCCATTTGTTAGAAACCCATCTCATACTAGGCTTCTAACAATAGCCTTGCTAATGGCTCATCTCATACTAGGCCCATAACACTGGACTCACACCCCATTTGTTAAGTATTATTGAGCATCCAACCCAAAACCAATTGGTATTAGGTGGAGAGGCCCTCTAATACTTAAACTATTTCTTTTTCTTTTGCACTTCTGATGTGGGACTATTTTTGGGATCCTAACATACCACCACGCTTCCGACAGCGCCGTCCACGACGGCCTACTCTGGGGTGCCCACTCTAAGTGGCCCACTCTGGCCTCACCCAGGTCGTCCCCTCTTAGGTCGCTCCTTCCCCAGGTCGCCCCTTCCGCTTTCGACAACCACCGTCACGACGGCCCACTCTGGGGTGCCCACTCTAAGTGGCCCACTCTGGCCTCACCCAGGTCGCCCCCTCTTAGGTTGCTCCTTCTCCAGGTCGTCCCTTCCGCAACGTGGGTCGTAGCATGGGGCTAGCTCTGATACCAATTGTTAGAGACACATCCCATACCAGGCCTCCAGCACTAGCCCATTTGTTAGAAACACATCTCATACTAGGCTTCTAACAATAGCCTTGCTAAGTGCACATCCCATACTAGGCCCATAACACTGGGCTCACACCCCATTTGTTAAGTATTATTGGGCATCCAACCCAAAACCAATGGTATTAGGTGGAGAGGCCCTCTAATACTTAAACTATTTCTTTTTCTTTTGCACTTCCGATGTGGGACTATTTTTGGGATCCTAACAAGGTATTCTGAAATTAAGCATTTACTAGTTTTTTCGTATGTGAACAATAACCGCCTACAAGAATATATATGAACGGAATATACATGCATGCATACATACATATACATGCATGCATACATATATCGAACTGTATCCACGTGTCTTGATTTTGCCGGAATGTCGTGTCCGTGTCGGGAGACCACACCAGTGTTTGCATCTGCAAATCATAGAAGGTATCCATCCCGCCCCCGAAAAAAACAACAAACCCGTCAAAATCAGTTAAAAGAATGTGGAATATCACCTAACGAGTTGGAAGGCGGGGAATAACACTTATGAATTGGAAAGGAGAGGGGGTTGTTATGACTGCCAGTCAAATTTATTTCTTTTAATATTAAGCACTGTGGTAAATTTATTTCATTTAGTGTTACTTCTATCCACGCCCCAACCCAACCAATGTGAAATATGGAAAAAAAATTAAAGACATCTACAGATAGCGTGGATTATGTCATAGGCAAAGCTATATTCCTAGAAATATACAATCAGAACAATGTTTATTATTAGGTGCCAGAAACGACTTTGCGTTGAGGAGCGTAATGAGTGGATGGTATGCGCATGCTTGAATAAACAACATTTGTGGTGTATGACCAATATGGTTGGAACATTATCAGAAAATGCTTGTTCCAGACTGGCTATCTTATTTACACGTATACTATATGAGGCTATACCAAGTAAAGCATATGGTTTGCATAGCAAGTCTTACGTTGGCCCACATGACATGCTATTGCATGACACTTTATTGGACTCATTGGAAGTTTTCACTTTTTACACAGCAAGTATAAACAATTTATTAAAATCCTTTTGCAAAGCCTCGAGGGAAACAAATGTGGAAGGGGAGAGGAATAAAAGGTCAAAATTCATTTCGGTCGGTTACCCAAAATTTTAAGTCAAATCAAAAAGGGAAAAAATATGATTACTTACTAATTAGGGGGGTGAGCAACAAATGTGAAAACCCAAGCCCATCAAAAAACGGAACCAGGCATTTCAGTTCGGTTTCCAATCGAAATCGTTTCGTTTCGTTTTTCAGTTAGGTTCGGCAACCAAACCGAACCGAATTTTGCTAAAATTCCGGAGCATTAATCGACTAACAATTTTAATTAGTCGACTAAATCCAATACAGATACCAGAAACTAAAAAATTCTCTATTAGTTCAGCTAATGTGTAAGCTAAGCATTAGTCGACTAATGCTTCAATGCCAAACGCTCTAGGCCAAACCGAACCGAAACCGAACCGAATGGTTTGGTTCGGTTTCAGTTTTTGACATGTAGTTCGGTCGGTTCGGTCGGTTCGGTCGGTTTACCCATGCATTTCAGTTCGCTTCGGTTTTGACAATTTTGTCAAAACCCGAATAGAACCGACCGATGCTCACCCTTAATACTAACTAAAATTTCATCTATATTAGTTGGAAGGTAGTGAAAGTGTGGGCCTTGATGCAACAGTAAGATTGATTCCCCGTGACAGGAATCAAAAATTTAAAACAATACTAGTTAAAGGCAACACTTAGTCTAGCATGATGCTCTATGAGGCTTATGGTCTCCATCTCACTTATTGATACCAGATCTAGCAAGGAAAAAGAACACACATGATAAATCTTATTATTTTCTAATACCTGGGAGTTGAGTGTTATTTACATTTAACTTCGCATAGTTGCAAGTAAATGAAGTTACAGTTTTGAGTCATTGAACCCCCCGTTTTGTAACGTGAGCTTGAGATGGCATCTAAGTGACTTACCCCAGAATGAAAGTAGCTTCATGTGCTAGATTGATCTTTCCCTTAGTTACACGCATGATTCTTGAAGGGCCTATGATAGAAAAAACCGGGCTTTCAAGAGATAAAGATCATATTTTTATAGATGAGAGAAAAACAAAAGATACAATTGATTTCTTTCGGAAGGAAATCGTTCTCCTAGCCGTTAATCTAAGAGACAAGACTTAACTCTCTCTATGTATGGTTCTACTCTACTTTTATGGTTTATCTTCTCAATTTTAACATGAAGAACATCAACTCCCATTCCCAATCTATATAAAGGACAGATTTGTCTAGAACTACAAAAAGACACCCGAAACCCCAAAATTCACAAAAACGTCCCAAACTTTAAAAAAACACACATGGGCTAGTTAGCCAATCCATGATCTCATCTGTGCCGCCTCCTCTGATATGTTACGATCTCATCATTACTCCCCTCAAAAGAACCAGCTTGTTCTCAATGCGAAAATATGGAAACCGCTGTGCAATTACTCCAAAAGGCTCTCAAGTGGTCTCATGATCTGAAAGGCCCTTCTACTGAATTTACACCTCTCGCATTCATGCACTTCCTCTGCAAACCCCCTTCAGCTCTATCAGCTCCAGGATCACATCCATCTCCTCAGTCAGCGTCTGCAATACTGATAAAGAATGGGTGTGGTCCCCAATTGCTTGACGAAGCTGTGATGTATGTAAAACTGGATGGATGGCTTACTCTGGTGGCAACTTCAATTTATAGGCAACTTGACCAATCGTGGCCTTAATCTCATAAGGACCGAAATAACATGGTAACAACTTCTTATTCTTCCTGTGTGCCAAAGATCACTGTCGATAGGGCCGCAGCTTCAAATATACAATGTCACCCACCGCAAATTGTACCTTCCTCCTGTGTCCTTCAGCCTGAGTCTTCATGATCTGTTGGGCCCTCGTCAGATGGCGCTTCAACTCCTCTAGCATTCTGTCCCTTTCCTCCAAATACTGCTCCACCTGAGAAACTGGTGTGGGACTGTGGCCATAGTGGAGTAAATAAGGAGGGTCACGCCCATTCAAAACTCGAAAAAGACTAGTCTGGACGGTAATGTAGAAAGATGTGGTGTATCAATACTCTGCCCATGCCAGCCACTTCTCCCACTACTTCGGAGTGTCTGAAACAAAACAGCGCAAATAGGTCTCGATGCTCCTATTGACGGCCTCCGTCTGACCGTCTGTTTATGGATGATAAGCGATGCTTCGATTTAACCATGTCTCATGTATCCTCAATAACTCCCTCCAAAACTGCCTTAAGAAGACTCGATCCCAATCAGACATGATGGACTCCAGGACCTCATGCAACCTCAACACCTCCCTGATAAAGACCGCCGCCACTGTAACCACAGTGGAATGATGCCAGAGCGCTACAAAGTGTGCATAGTTGATGTGTCGATCCACCACCACATGGATGACTGAATACCTATCTGATCTCAGCAGTCCATCAATTAAGTCCATCGTCACCTCCTTCCAGACTCGATCTGGCAAAGATAAGGGCTGTAGCAATCCCCCGGAAGCATTGTCATATATTTGTGACGCTAGCAGACATCACATTTTGCCACAGTCTCTGCGACGTCCTTTCTCATCCTCTCCCAAAACAGCTCTCAGATAGGTGCATGTAGTTTTTGAGGAATCCAAAGTGGCCTCCAACTACACTCCCATGAAACTCCTACGGTATATTCGGGATGTGTGTAGAAGTCCTCAGCAAGACCAGTCGTCCCTTGTACAAGAGACGCTGTCCCTCCAAAAAAATACCCTAGATGTTCCGCCGACCCCTGCAGAAGTGCAAACCAAATCCTCGCCAGGCCTCATCCTCCCCAATCTCACACATCAGAGGCTAATCAATATCACAGGTACTAGTAGGGCGGTCAACTGTGAATCCACTTCTCGCAGTGATAAAGCATCCGCCGCCTTATTCTCCAGCCTAAGCAAGTACTAAATCTCAAAATCATACCCTATTAGCTTGGTTAACCACCTCTGGTGCTCTTCAGTCACCATCTGCTGCTCCAATATGTACTTGAGGCTCATCTGATCTGTGCGGACAATGAAGCGACGACCAAACAAATAAGGTCTCCACTTCTGCACCGCTAGCATAATAGTCACCAGCTCGCGCTCATAAACAAACTTGAGCTGGGCCCTCGCTGTCAACACCTGCCTAAAGTAAGCCACTGGTCTCTGGTCCTGCATCAATACTGCACCCAAATCATAACCAGAAGCATCTGTCTCCACCACAAAGGACCATATGAAATCTGGAAGGGCTAACACTGATTCGCTCGTCATAGCCCCTTTCAAGACCTCAAAAGCTCGAGTGGCCTCATTGTCCCACTGGAAGTTGTCTTTCTTTATATGCTCCGTAGTGGCTAGTGTGATATACCCTTGACAAATTTTCTATAATAGCACGTCAGTCCCAAAAATCCACCCAATCCTCACAGAGTGGAAGGGCATGGTCAATCAATCATAGCTGCAATCTTCGATCTATCCATCGCCACCCCTCCATCACCACCCCTCCATCGCCACCACGTGCCACGTGTACTCCATCCTCAACTGGGTAAGTATGCAATTCTTTTGGTTGGCATAAAGCCAGTGGTTCTACAGCTTCTGTAGCATGATCCATAAGTGCTCCACATGTGTCTTTATGGATCGGATGTATACCAAAATGTCATGAAGAAGCACGAACCTCCTCAAATAGGGACGGAACACCTTGTTCATCAAGACCAGAAAAGTGATTGTGGCATTGATCAAGCCAAAAGACATTACCAGAAACTTGTAATGGCCCTCGTGCGTCATGAAAGTGGTCTTCACCACATCATCTCTCATCCAGCTCTAGTGATACCCAGACTTTAAGTCAATTTTAAAGAAGACTGCTGCTCCATGTGGCTCATCAAGAAGCTCGTCAATCACGAGAATATGAAACTTGTCTAACACCGTCTATTTATTCAAGGCCCTATAATCGAAGCAAAACCTCCAACTTACATCCTTCTTCACCAGTAGGTCTGGGATCGAGAAAGGGATCATGCTAGGCTGTATCACTTTTGACTTGATCATCTCCATCACTATCCTCTCGATCTCCCCTTCTGCGCCTGGGATAGCATTACGGTCCCACGCTGATAAATGAGACACTCACGTAGCACTATGACATGCACGTGATCCTGAGGAGGTGGGAGCCCACGAGGTGTCTAGAACACCCCCTCGAACTGAACCAAGATCTTTTGCACCTCTGGATGAATGTCATGCCCATGGTCCGCATAAGTCTTTAGCATCCACTGTAACTCCACCAAGAATCATCTGTCCTATGTCTGAATCACCTTAGCCATGGTATTCTAGAAAACCCTAGTCTGGCACAAGCTGTGATCTCACTGGAGCATCACCACTCTCCTGCCCTCCTGAAACTCATCATCAATATCTTCCAGTTGAATCTTGTATTACCCAGAGATTGCAGCTATCTCATACACAAAATAACATCTGTGATGTACAGGTCAAGTGGCAAAAAAATCATCCACAGTCTACATCCATTGGAGAGTCAAAATCAGGCACCGGCATACTCCTCTGCTAAGCTCCACCTACCATGTCCCCATCATCTGAAACCCTCGTTGTCCACCAACTGCAACACATGTTATTTTACCACCCGTTTGGATATGAAATTATGTGTGGCCCCACTATCAATCTGCACTGTCTGCTCTGAAATTCTCTCGAACAACTTCATGGTGTAGTTCGAAGCGAACCCCACCACGGAGTTAAGTAAAATCTCTGCAACGTCTAAGTTACTCATGCCCACCTTTCCCATCTTCTTCCACCTCCACAACCTCGTCCTCATCATCCACTAGTAATATTTGGAGGATTGTGGTCTCAGCAGTGATGTCTTGGGGTAAACTTCTCGTCACATTAGAAACAGAACCTCTTCGTCTTTTTATTCTTCATCTATGCCTCCATCATGCGCCTGAACTACCCACTCGGCTGTGCACGGCTGCTCCTCTCCTTGCCAGACTGTGCTCCCCCAGTCTAGACTCCCCATGCATGGGTCATCTGCCCTCCTGGGGGTGCCTGGCTGCGAAAAGTGGAGCCGCTCCAATCTCCCTTGACCCGCAACTCTGCCGGGAGTCTATCCTCCACCATCTGAGCTAACTCCATCATCTCCAATTGTCCCATCGGTCTCTGTAGGCGGAGCTCAGTTCGGATGTCTGTCCTGAGCCTTTCATGAAGCTCTCCATTAATCTCACCTCTAGTACCCCTCACACGGCCTAAGAGTGTCTCGAACCTCTCTCAGTAGTCTCTAACCGTGCCATCCTGCCTAAGATCATGGAGCTAGTCGTGTAAATCTCCACCTTGATGTCTCTGTATCGATCCAGTGAGCAGTCGTTAAACTCTTCCCACAACCTCATAGATTGACATTGTTACATCCACTGGAACCAGGACAATGATGAGAAAGGTTATGGTGTAGAAAGGGGATTTCTTTAGATAATAGGGAAAATACAAAGATATGGGCCTCAATTCGAGAGGAAGACCACTCTCCCATGATCTAGACTAATTTTCTACTCCGAAACTCCTTATTCTAAACCCCACTATTCTTATCCATTTTCTTCATAACTCACACTAACCCCTTCCCTCCTATTTATAGGGTTGGTTTGACCCGATTTACAAAATTGCCCCTCGGGCACCAAATTACAAAATTGCCCTACAGGCCCCATAACTACAAAATTACCACACTTGTGGCTACCATCCACATTCCCAACACTACTCTACCCCCGAAAAACCATTGTGTCCTCAAGGTGGTGCATGAAGTCCCGAGTGTGCTTTTCCGAGTGTTGGAGCATGTCTCCTCGTCTCCTCCTGAATCAAAAGGCCACCCACGAGCTCCGCCACTGTAGCAGTGGCGGCTCGTCGGCGCCGATAGAAATTTCCGACGAATTCGCCGGCGGTTAGCTTCGTCTCCTATGGGCGCATCTGAAGGAGGTGGTTGACGTCTGCAATCTCACTGACGACGCTAGAAAGCCCTCGATGCCGCCGTCCCTTGCGTTTTTCGACAGCGCAGGCGTCCGATGGCCGTGACGATGGGTCCGTTGAGTTCGCCCTGTCGAGACGAAGACTCCTATGGTGGTGGTCCAAGATATCGCCGGCGGTGCTCGAAACTCCTCACGGTCGGTTTCCGTGGATTCGTCTATGTCGCCCAGGTCCCCAGGGGGCTCGCCGGGGCTACTGTAGCCCTCTGGGGCTCGCTGAGGCCGGCGAGGCCCTCTGGGGGCTTGGCCTGTTCGCGGCGGCCCCGGGGATCGCCGGAGTTGTCGCAGCCCCCAAAGGGGTCACCTGACTGGTGGCAGCCCCCTGGGGGCTCGCCGGAGATGCAGCGGTCCCCAGAGGGGTCGTCTGACTTTTGCCGACCCTCATCGGCATCAGATCTAAGTCGCCGGAGTCTGTAAGCCTCAGATCTGAGTCGCCGAAGTCTGTAAGCCTCATATCTGAGTCGCCGATGGCTGTATGCTTCAAATCTGCGACGTTCTTCTCCGTCTTCTTCAGATCTGTGGCGCATCCCTCATTTTTTGGCAGATCTGGCGTCGGAACCTTCGTCGGACGGCGTAGATTTTCCGACATCCTCACCGCTACCGCCTGCATGGATTTTATCGTCTCCAGAATCGCCAGCAGTATTTCCTCTTCCCAAGCTTTGAACCTTCTTGGTCCCGCCATGAGGATCTTTGCTCTGATACCAATGATGAGAAAGGTGGTGGGGTAGAAAGGGGATTTCTTTAGATAATCGGGGAAATACAAAGATATGGGCCTCAATTCGAGAGGAAACCCACTCTCTCAGGCAGGGTTTGAGGTATCGACCGATATCATTAGGTATCGGCCGTATCGTATCGGTATCAGTAGTTGATACCGAAACCAAGGGTTAGTTTCAGTATCAGCCGATACTGAACGGTATCTGTCAGTTTCGGCCGATACCTGTCGAAACTGACCGATACCGACCAAAACTGACCGATATCGTTCAGTACCGGTCGAAGACGGAGGAAGAAGAATGTGTAATTAAATAAAATTTCTTTAAAACCCCAAAAAATTTCGTGAATCAATAGGTTGCATAGAAAGCTCGGTTAAAAGAGAGGAGAAACCCTAGGGTTTCGGCTTGAAAATGACGAAGAATTAGACAAAGAAGAGGCAGAACCAAGAAAAAATTGCTGAAAAAAGAAGAAAAAGGACAAAAGGAAGATGATGAAAAAATTGAACTCACCTCATCGGGTCGTCGCCTCACCGAACCTGCCTCCTGCCTCACCGAACCCGCCTCGACCATCTAGCGTGAGTGGAAGAGAGCAAAGAGAGAGAGAGAAAGAGGCCCGAGTCGCCTTTCAGGGGGATGTTGCGTTCTTTAAAAAGGCAAACTTGTAAATAAGTGGTATGTGCATAAAGTAAAACAGTCGGTGTGCATATCTAGCAGATATTTTGTGGCAACCCTGTAAATAAATGGTATGTGCACAAAGCAAAATGGTGGGTGCGCAAAGCAACGTCTGGCGATTTTTTGGCAAACTTGTAAATAAGTGGTATGTGCGCAAGGTAAAACGGTGTGTGTACAATGCAAGCTTTAGGATCTATGCATTTATCTAATATTTAGTATTTAAGTACCAAACTGTATGTATTTAGTACTTGATATGATTACGAACTCAAATTTAGTTTATCTATTTAGTATTTTAGTATTTGATAGTATATGATTAATATTTTAGTTTGTTAAGTATTTAATAGTATTTGATATGTTTAGATTTAAGAACGTCCGAAACCATCAATGTGTGTATATAGTATATACATATTTAAAGTATCTCCGAAATCAAAACCGATACCCGAAATCGAAACTGTAAAAACTAGCGATATAGACAAAACCGAAACTTGCTTCAGAAACCGCCGAAACGGACGATACCGATACCGAAACCTAAATTTTGGGAAGAATGATACCTAGATCGAAACCGATACCTAAAACCTTACTCTCAGGATCTAGACTAATTTTCTACTCCTAAACTCCTAATTCTAAACCCTACTATTTTTCTTCATTTTCTTCATACCTCACATTAACCACTTTCCTCGTATTTATAGGGTTGGTTTGACCCTATTTACAAAATTACCCCTCGGACACCAAATTACAAAATTGCCATACTGGCCCCATAACTACAACATTACCACCCTTATGGCTACCATCCACATTCCCAACAGACAACTCCTTCCCTTTCAGGCAAATCCTTGCCAAATGTAGCTTCTCCAACTCTGTCAGGTGGTTCACCGTAAAATTTCTTCACGCTGTAAACCCACCCATAAAGATACTCCCCCTCGAAGACTGGCATCTTCAGCCGCCAATTTTCAGCTTTTGAACCTTGCTCTCAGACCCGAACACCCATTGTCCTGCTCTTCCTCTCAGCTGGTCAAAGAGAAATTGCTGATAGGCATTTTGTGGAGCTCCTACACCTCTCCAAGGGCATCATCCTGCTCCCCCGTTGTTCTCCCAATCTCCCTCGAGCCAACTGGGGGCTATGCCGCCACCCCACAGTCCTTATTGACCCCCGAACGTCCGCCACACTCCCACGCAAGTTGCCTAGGCACATGGGGGCCCCGCCTCCGAAATCATGCCCGGGAGGCCTAAGTGGCCCGGTTGTTGCTTTGCAGGACCCTGGCGCTCGTTCGGAGACCGCGGCTCCCCTAAGGTGGCTGGCGAGTGCCGTCGGGCCATGTGCCCTGCTCCTAGGGGCTCTAGCCTCTGGTGTGCTTGTCGAGGGTCGCCGCCCCCCCCAACCTCCGGTGCATCCCAGTGGCAATGCAGCCCCTGGCGAGCTCGCAATGGCTCGTCACCCCCCCTTCGGTGCCTCCCAAGGGTGGTGCGGCCCTTGGCAAGCTCGTAGGGGCTCATCGCCCCTGCCGTTTTGCTCTGGAAGACTCGAGCAGCCATACTTTCCAAGAATCCTTCGACAAACTTGACGTCCTTCTTCTTCCCATGTGAGGCCCTAGCAGCTCATCCGGAGACCACAGCTCCCCCAGGGTGGATGCGCTCTCCTCCTAGTGGCTCGGCAGCCCCTAGTGTGCTTGTTGAGGGTCGCTGCCCCCTCCAGTGCGTCTCAGGGGCGGTGCTGCCCCTGGCGAGCTCGCAGTGGCTCGTCGCCCCCCTCCGGTGCCTACCAAGGGCAGTGCGGTCCCTGGCAAGCTCGCAGGTGCTCGTCGCCCCAGTCGTTGTGCTCTGGAAGACTCGAGCAACCCTTCCTCTGACTCCAAGAAGCCTTCTTTGACAAACTCGACGATCTTCTCCTTCCCCATGACCAAAGCTCTATCCTTTCTTCGCAAATCTCCTTCGGGTTCTTCATCTTCCTTCAGATCTGTATTTGAAGAGCTCTTCTTATTAGATCTAGGGCTTCCATTCATCTCTTCCAATTTTTATCATGATTTCTATACACATCTTCACTTGATTTGAGATTCTCCTCTCCATAGCTAACATATTCTCATCCATCGAAGAAAACATTTTCTCAGTGGTCCTCTTGAGCTCCTCGATCTCGACATTAACTTCGATCTTTATTGCTCCCTCCATGAGGATCTATGCTCTAATACCAATTTGATAAGAAAACGTAGGGTTTTCAAGAGATAAAACTCAAATTTTTATAGATGAGAGGAAAACACATGATACAATCAATTTCTTTCGAGAAAAAATCGATCTCCTAGCATTCAATCTAAGAGACAATAAAAAATATTAGTGTTTATCTCCTAGCCTTCTACTCTACTTTTAGTGTTTATCTTCTCAATTTCAACATGAAAAATATTAACTCCCACCCCCAATCTATATAAAAGACAGATTTGTCAAGATTTACAAAAACACCACCAAAACCCTAAAATTCACAAAAATGTTCCAAACTTCACAAAAACGTCCCTGGACTAATTAGCCACTCCATGATCTCCTTTGTGCCGCCTCCTCTAATACGTTAGGATCTCATCAACCTATCACCACAACAAAACTCAAAATAGTGATGAGCCTGGGGAAAATCCTTACCATTTCAGATTGAGGGAACTTTATTCAACACCCGAGACTACTCACAGGTTGAACAGCTTTCCAGGTTAGAACTTGAGCATTTCATGGCCATAATTTTTAAATTAATTTGATTGTTGTGATCATGTAGCTAGACTTCATTTTGGGTGGTTTTGATGCCATTTTAGGGTTCCAGCAACTGCAATAAAATTCCAAAGGTGTGATGAGGATTATTATAATTCCCTCAACCAGTATAGCCGTCATTGGTCATTATGAGGGCTTCTTTCAACATTGATAAGTTTCCATATTGTTAAATTATAAAAATGCAATATATAGTTAAAGACTGTGGCATGTGATATCAATGAGCTAAGAGTTACTCTCCCCCTAGTAAAGACTGTTTGGGAATATTGGCCTGGTTAGATCAGGACATGTGCACCAAATCGAGGTGGTTAACGGACTTGAACCCAAATTGACGAACAAGTGAAACCCCATAATGAAATCGACAGTACATGCTTATTTAGCCATATATCAAATTATCTCTTCGTTTGACCTGGTACCAAATCTCACATACATTCCTTTTAAGCGAAGCCAAATATTTACCCACACTGGAGCTGCCTTACCATGCTACATGGAAGAGAGGGATATACTCCAATCAGTAAAATTGGGAACCATGCACAAAAGTAACAACTGCAAACTTCCTATAAATATGTTTACCTAGTTTGTTCCGCATATCAGTCATTTACAAAAGTAACAACTGCAAACTTCCTATAAATTTGTTTACCTAGTTTGTTCCGCATATCAGTCATTTATCAGCATTAACACCAATATTGATTCCAGTCCTAATAGAACACTTCCAAATTCTTCTTAGAGAAGAATTATGAGAATTCAATGAATGAAAGAAACCAATACTTGTGGTATACTTTCTTCCTCATTACAATTAATTATTTGTTGTCTGAACATTTTCGATATACTTCAAAAATAACCATGTTTAATGGGGTGAAATTAAAGTGGTCGAAATGGTTAAAATCTTTTGAGCATCAAAATTACACATCATATATGGATAAAAAGTCCAAACTTTCCTAACAGTCAAGATTATGCATCATGTACGATGTTGCCCCATATTCATCTTATGTCAAACACCGCATGCATAAAGCAATGTCAACAAATACTACATCCCCGGACTAGGAGAATCCACAGAACATATCACACTGCCAACCAATATCCCAGCATCATAAATTTATAGCACGAGAAACAGCCCATCTCGAGGGGCCCCCGTTACATGAATCCTTTCTCCGTATAGCTCTGTTAATTTCACATTTCACCAATTAAATTAGCAGCAAGCATGTCATTATTTTTAGTGTCAAAACCCATTATTCTAATCTAGCTCTCAACCTAGCAAGACATCCAATTTTTCATCATTAGCATTTACATTTATTATTAACCTATCAAGACCTTCAATTTATCATCATTATATGATCGACATTATTCATTCAATTGTATAAAATTTATTGGCATTGGTAATCCCAGGGTTTGCCATAGCATGATACAGACAGAAAATTACCGCAAAAACTTAATGAGGAACCGATCTACAACCTATGCAGTTAAGTCGATGAGTCGGCAACGAGTCGGCCAAGTACCGACTCATGACTAGTCAAACGAGTCTGCGACTAGTCGACGACTAGTCGCACCCAGATGTTAACATATTTTATTTCATGTACCGGATGTTGCTTCTTTTTTAGGTTTGTACTGGGCATATAATTTTCCACCTTAGATAAATTCTTTGAAAATTCACAATTTTTTTAATATTTTTCCTGCATATTATTGCAGATACTGTCATATTAGAGTTCAATCCGTATACACCTGGTTCGCGATGGAGGCGAACAACCATCAGTCGAAAGGATCATAGGGAAGCAGGCAATGAGATAGTTGAATTCATGACAGAATCAGGAAACTATACTCCAAGAATGAGATCTCTACATGGAAACGAATGTCGCCAGTCGTAGTTTTAGAGTGAACATGTTCTAGAGTTCATTACTGATGTTCATCTGCTGAAAATCTCTTGGTGGTGAGAGTTTCAAGGCCTTCTTGGCTTCCTCTTAGAATTCAACTCGATCCACTACGAATGTTTTGATTACCACGAAAGTTAGAACGGGAGACAAACAATTTTCCCTCTTGTATTTTGATTGTAGAAGTATGCTGAAAAAGTCGGCCCAAGTCGGATCAAGTCGGACCAAAAGTCGGACCAAATCGGTCAAAAAGTCAGACCAAGTCGACGCTTAGTCGGTGTCCGACTCACCTCCCGACTTTTGAAAAATTTCAAGTCGGTCCTCCATCGACTCTCGACTAGTCAGTGACTAGTCGGCGACTAGTCGACGCCTCGATAGCATAGTCTACAGCATATATGTGCATGTATATATAACTCCCTTAATTACTGAAATCAGATATGATTTCATAGTCCAACCACAAATCTTTTGTTCGTTGTACTATTCATGGTAATGCATTCTGAAATACTCTGTGGGCAAGAATTTACAAACCCTGAGAATTTAAAATATGTCTTGTGAACCACATAGCCAAGAGTCTGCCCCTCATCGTTTTAGATGACCACAGAGAGAAAAACTAAATAATATATTTTGAGTGCTATAATGAATCGAAACGTCTATAGATGATAACCATCAGAAAAACTTGTTTGAACATTGTAAGAAAGAAAATGTCCCCCAGAATGATGTTTCTTTTAAAGCAAATAGATGAGGAAGTGTGGTTCTTCAATGCCAACATTTATAATTAGAGTACTGACTATTGATTTATATTGTGTAGTATAGGATCCATTATATATGAGCATGAGCCAGACAAATAATTAAAAGATGATGCTACAGAGAGCATATACACAGGATGGAAGAAAGGATGATAGTTGCAACCTCTTGATGGGAGTATCAAAATCAGAGAATGGCAGGCAGCTATTATGACAGATGGTATGCAACCTTTAGGGAGGATTATTTTTTCAGCACAAACTTGAAGGACAAAAGATGGCTTTTAGTTCATATCTATTATACAAATGATGGACGTTGAGTGGGTTTGTCCCAGTTGGCGGGGTGTGTCCCAGTCACAAGTTGACTGTGACAAACCGAGCTGACTGGGACTTGACTGGGACTGGGGTTTTAGGCTTTGTTTTGGGGTCCTTTTACCCAACGTTACCGACACACACCCCCCCCCCCACAGTTCTCACTTCTTTTCGGTTGCACGCGTGCAACGCATCCTGTTCGTGTAGTTTTTTTCCTGTCGTGCCCTTTGTGCACGGGTTTTTCCTAGTGCATTAACATTCATGAATATCTAGAGTGCACGGGTTTTTCCTAGTGCATTAACATTCATGAATATCTAGAACCAAACAATGCCACTCAATACTGAATGGACCTAGAACAGCTGAGATTATACACACTAGAAATCCAAGATAAGGGAATTTCCACAGCAAATATGATGCGTGATGGGGAATGGAATGTATGGAGTTCAGAATTGAAGAATAGAACAGAGGATAAAGATCTGAGGTAAAGGCTATACCACCACTCAAGATCAGGAAATGGAGTTCACCACAACTGAGATTAAAGGCTAGGCTACCCTCCCAGTTGATAAAGAGCTCACTTGTCTCATCACTAACCTTCTCACGGTTAGATAAAGATAACAAGATTAACAACAAGTTTTGAAAGAACTTGAAACTTCAGAATTCTCATTCAACAAATCTGATCTTCTAAGTTACAAAGACTCTCTTTTAAAGATGACATACAACATTGATAATGACATACATCAGCATTTAATAGCCAACAACTTCCAAGACTGATTACACAACTTACTAGGCTACAACTTACTAGACTACAACTTTCTAGACATTCATTGAATGCTGAAAAAGTAAATAGCCAACAACTTCCAAGGCTGATTACACAACTTACTAGGCTACACTTTACTAGGCTACAACTTACTAGACATTGAATGCAGAAAAAGTAAATGCTAGAGTGGATTTCCAAGGCCAAAGTCTTCAAAATTCGTCCAAACTCTTCAGCTCCCCCTTAATTTGAAATCTGAATCTTCATTTGAGTTTAGATGCCAAAATAATCACTTCACAACATAGTTGACCCATTAAGGAAGCCAACTAAGCAAAACTTGGCCCAAAACAGCTTGAGGACCAACCTGAAATTGAGAGCTAAAGTTGAAGCTAGAAATTTCTTTGATGTTACTTGCTAACATCGTCAGATTAGATTAGTCATGTTTGCTCCTGCATCATTCTCTCCTCCTTGATTTGGATTTGCCCTCAAATCCTCAACATCATCAATTTCAGGCAAGAATGGAGTTAAGTCACCAATATTAAAAGTGGCAGAAATATTGGTTTCTCCAGACAATTCAAGCTTGTATGCATTACTTCCAACCTTCTCAACAATTTTGAAAGGGCCATCAACACGAGACATGAGCTTGTTCTTCCTTCGAGAGGGAAACATTTCCTTCCTTAAATGAAGCCAAACCAGATCACCAGGCTTAAGTTCAAGGCAGTTGTGATACTTGTTTGCCTTTTGCTTGTACAATTCATTCACACTTTCAATTCTTGTCTTCACTTGTTCATGGAGCTTTTTCATTTCTTTGGCACGCTGTTCAGCTTCAAAACTCACTTGGGACTCAATAGGTAGTGGGATCAGATCAATGGGAGTAAGAGGGTTCACTCCATAATTCACTTCAAATGGAGACTTTCCTGTTGCATATGATGGAGCTCTATTGTACGTAAACTCAGAATGGGGAAGTTTGTTATCCCAATCTTTGATATTTTTCCCACCAAACTTCTAAGAAGAGTTGAGAGTGTTCTATTTGTCACTTCTGTTTGCCCATTAGTTTGAGGATGGTAGACAGTACTAAACAAGAGCTTTGTTCCCAGCAATTTCCACAAGCATCTCCAAAAATGACTCAAAACTTAGAATCTCTATCACTTACAATGGTCTTTGGAACTCTATGAAGCTTGAGAATTTCTTTGAAATAGAGATCAGCAACATGAGAAGCATCATCTGATTTCGTGCATGCGATGAAATGGGCCATTTTTGAAAAATGATCAACTACCATGATAGCATCTTTCCCTCTTTGAGTTCTTGGTAGTACCACAATAAAATCCATGCTCACATCTTCCCAATGTTGATTTGGAACAGGCAGAGGAGTATACATTCCTTGATAAAATTGACTCTTAGCTTTATAACAAATAGAGCATCTTGAAACAACATTATGGACATCACCAGCCAACATAGGCCAATAAAAGTGTTCTTGCAATATGTCAAGTGTCTTGTTGATGCAAAAATGACCAGCAATAGCTCCACCATGGGCTTCTTTCACCAAGAGATCACACATTGAACTTTTGGGAATGCATAACTTGTTCTTGAAAAGAAAACCTTCCTGAATCACATAAGGGCCTGAAAAAGCAGCTCTTTCTTCCTCAAAGAATTGAGAAAAGTCTTGATCTTCCTTGTAAAGAGCTTTAATAAAATGAAAACCAAGAATTTTAGCTTCAACAATAGATAGAAGAGAATACCTCCTTGAAAGTGCATCAGCTACAACATTGGTTTTTCCAGATTTATGCTTTGAAACAAATGAGAAGGATTGAAGAAATTTAACCCATTTAGCATGCCTTTGATTCAACTTGTGTTGTCCATTTATAAACTTGAGTGCTTGATGATCAGAATGTAGAACAAATTGCTTGGGGCAAAGATAATGACTCCAATGATCAAGAGCTCTTACAATAGCATAGAACTCCTTATCATAAGTGCTGTAATTCTTCCTAGAGCCATTTAACTTCTCACTGAAATAAGCTATGGGACGTTGAGATTACACCAGAACTGCCCCAATACCTACTCCACTTGCATCACACTCCACTTCAAAGAGATCATCAAAATTGGGCAAAGCCAAAATTGGAGCTTCACAAAGTTTCTTCTTAATGGATTCAAAGGCATTATAAGCAACCTTAGTCCATTCGAAAGAACCTTTCTTCATGGATTCAGTTATAGGAGCCAATAGAGTGCTGAAATCTTTAATGAATCTTCTATAAAATGATGCAGGGCCATTGAAACTTCTTACTTCAGATATGTTGGCTGGAACTGGCCAATATCTCACAGCTTCAACTTTGGATTGATCTACATAAATACCATCCTTTGAAATAACATATCCAAGGAAAACAACACTAGAAGTGAAGAATTCACATTTTTCCAACTTTCCAAAAAGTTTTTGTTGCCTCAAAATAGAAAGACATCTGTTAAGTGTTTCAAATGATCTTCATGATTCTTAGAATAAGCCAGAATATCATCAAAGTATACGACGACAAACTTACCGATGAAAGGACGTAGGACCTCATTCATTAGCCTCATGAAAGTACTTGGAGCATTAGAGAGTCCAAATGGCATGACCCTCCATTCATATAATCCTCCTTTAGTTTTAAATGTTGTCTTCCACTCATTTCCTTGTTTCATTCTGATTTGATGATATCCACTACGAAGATCAATCTTTGAGAAGACAATAGAACCATGCAACTCATCAAGCATATCATCCAAGCGAGGAATTGGATATCTATACTTAATGGTGATGTTATTTATGGCCCTACTATCAACACACATGCGCATAGTACCATCCTTCTTTGGAACAAGCAAAGCTGGAACGGAACATGGACTCATACTTTCTCGAACATATCCTTTAGCCACCAATTCTTCCACCTGCCTTTGTAGCTCTTTGGTTTCTTCTGGATTACACCGATAGGCAGCTTTGTTTGGCAAAGGAGCACCGGGTATGAGATCAATTTGATGCTCAATCCCTCTTATTGGAGGCAAACCAGGTGGTGGTAGATCATCCTGGTATACATCTTGAAATTGCTCAATCAATGATTGCACCAAAGGATGCAATGGTTCTTCATTTCTTCCTTTCGAAGCCTCAACCACAAGTAAAGCATAAATAGTGTTGCAATTGAGTAAGTAATGATCAACTTGTGCCTAGCATAGGTAGGAGTCTTTCTCACTTGTGGTTTCCACCCCATGTAAATTCACATAAATCTGACTAGGTGGTAAAGGAGTAAGTGTGATTTTCTTTTGATCAACAATAAGATAATAAGTGTTTTTATGTCCATCATGAATAACATGTTTATCAAACTGTCAAGGTCTTCCTAAGAGAATATGGCTATCATCCATAGGAATCACATCACACAAAATACGATCATGATAAACATTGCCAATGGAAAGAGCAACAAGAGCTTGTTTGGTTACCTTGACATCATTGTTCTGGCTAAGCCATTGAAGTTTGTATGGATGCGGGTGTGGTGTAGTAGGCAACTGAAGTTTCTCAATAAGTATTGTATAAGCAACATTTGCACAGCTGCCACTATCTATAATGAGACTGCATACTTTGCCCTTGATGGTGCACCTAGTGTAAAATATTTGCTCTCTTTGGCCTTGTTCTTGTGGTGCTTCCTTTGCATGGAGAACCTTTCTGAACATGAGAAGTTCACCTTGATCAGCTTCTAACACCATCTCGTCTTCAGGATTAGCATTTCCTTCTGTATCCCAAATCACTTCCTTTTCAACTTCTTCCTCAATCTCTTCAATCTCCTTAACTGTCATAATTCTTCTATTTGGACAATCAGCCAGGAAATGACCAAAACCATGACACTTAAAGCATTTCTTCCCATCAAAATTTTTGTGAACTTCTTTAGGAGTTTCCTTGACCTTATCCTTATTCTTATCAGCTCTCGAAGAAGAACACTTAAACTTTCTTGCTTAAGAGACGCAACCTTGAGATACAAATCTTGCTTGTAACTTGCTGGAATAAATCTTTTATCCATGAGTCTTTTCAGTTTGATCCAAGACTTAAGCTTTCTTTTGCCTTCTCGACTCCTTTCCAATTTCAGGTGCTCAAACCAGATCGATGCATACCTTTTGAGCTTGATGCATGCAACCTTGAAGCATTTCTCATCATTATAACCTTTGGCTTCAAAAATTCGCTCAATAGAACGAACCCACTCAAAATATACATCAGGATTCAAACTTCCATCAAAATCTGGTGGATCTATCTTCACATCTTTGAAATCATCTTTGGGGGCCTTTTATGATAAACTTGAGGAATTAAATCTTCAGATGAACATCATGCATCATTAGAGTCTGAATTAGATAAGGAAGAGGTGCCATGAGTGCTCCTTGAGTTCATCCTTCCATTATTCCTTCGTAGGCCTAGTTGAGCAATGGCTTGGTGTATTTCTGCAATCTGGTCTCTTAATTCAGTAAGTTCTCTATCGCGCCGCAGATTTTGAGCTTGCTCAAGGGTCATATTTCTGGGAATTTCATCCATACTTTAGGCTTAAAAGGATATATTTAGGCTTATGAAAGTGTTTAAGCTGAATGGAGAAGAAAAGATAATAGCAAAAGGGATGAACACCTGATTTTAAGCTCTGATACCAAGTTGGTGTGTGACGGGTAATGGAATGTATGGAGTTCAGAATTGAAGAATAGAACAGAGGATAGAGATCTGAAATAAAGGCTATGTCACCACTCAAGATTAGGAAATGTAGTTCACCACAACTGAGAGTAAAGGCTAGGCCACCGTCTCAGTTGATAAAGAGCTCACTTGTCTCACCACTAACCTTCCCACGGCTTGATAAAGATAACATGATTAACAAGTTTTGAAAGAACTTGCAACTTCAGAATTCTCATTCAACAAATCTGATCTTCTAAGTTACAAAGACTCTTTTAAAGATGACATACAACATTGATAATGACATACATCAGCATTTAATAGCCAACAACTTCCAAGGCTGATTACACAACTTACTAGGCTACAACTTACTAGGCTACAACTTTCTAGACATTCATTGAATGCTGAAAAAGTAAATAGCCAACAACTTCCAATGCTGATTACACAACTTACTAGGCTACACTTTACCAGGCTACAACTTACTAGACATTGAATGCAGAAAAAGTAAATGCTAGAGTGGATTTCCAAGGCCAAAGTCTTCAAAATTCGTCCAAACTCTTCAGCTCCACCTTAATTTGAAATCTGAATCGTCATTTGAGTTTAGATGCCAAAATAATCACTTTCCAACATAGTTGACCCATTAAGGAAGCCAACTAAGCAAAACTTGGTCCAAAACAGCTTGAGGACCAACCTGAAATTGAGAGCTAAAGTTGAAGCTCGAAATTTCGTTGATGTTACTTGCTAACATCATCAGATTAGTCATGTTTGCTCCTGCATCAAGATACGAGCCCGTTGATAAAATGCATACCCTTAAAGTAACATGACATATGGACAACATGACAATGTGCTTTTGGGTTTTATTAAATTTGAATACGTTTTGACCTCTTTAGGTTATAAACTGAACCAAAACAATTAAGGTTATCAATTATGACTAGGAACAGAGTCCAATCTTAGTTCCATGTGGCTAGTTTCCTGAAAGATCGGACAGCCCATGAGTAGTCTACTTTTGCATCAACTTACCCATCCTATTGGCCCACTTTCAGTTATAATTTAAGATGCTTATGAGAAAAAAACAGGGCATAAAATGAATGAAAGAAAATCCATGAACAAAATGTTTGATATATTAGAAAAATCCCTTGTACTAGAGCTTGGCAGGGCTGTGAAAAGATCCAGAGTAACACTTGTTTGAATCCTTTACGGCTATGGCTGGAGTTGCTTTTGCCTGGGTAAAAGTCCATTTGAAAAAGGACTAATCCAAAAGTGCTTTTTCGACGAATCTTTTCAGATAAATCACGTGTTTGGTAATTTAAAATTCTAAGTGCTTATCAAGAAGTGAACATTTAAATTAAAAAATATTTAAAATTTAAATAAACATAACATGATAGAGTTGTTTAAATAAGATTTTTGATTGTAGTTGAAAAAATGAGAGAATAAAAATTGAAAAATTGTGTGAAGGTAAATGATGTCGTGAAAGAGAAAAAATAAGAGAAAAAAGAGAAGAATGAATTTTTTTCTTGTGTCCGGAGAAGAAAACAAAAGCTTATCAAAAACGAGAAGAAAACAAAAGCTTATCAAAAACAGATTTTTGGCTTCCACTGCTTATCCCAATAGTACTTTTTCAAAGTAGTAACCAAACATCTACTTTTAAAGAAAACGGTAATATGCTTAAAGTTGTAAACAAACTTTTTTATGCAACTCTAAACAGAACCTAAATGGATATCTACTAGGTGTAATGATTTCCAGACGCTCAGGATCTTCTGCCCTAAGTTCAGATTGGTCAGAATATTGTGACACTAAAAATAAAACCGTATAACCTTTTATATGCCACATCACACGGGTATGATGACATGGTTCAAGTATCACTACTCTCCACCTAAACTTCTCTAAATGGTTAGTACGGTGAAACTTGTTCAATTTTCCATTACAATTGTGAGCATGGAGTGGTTTTGTTTGTTTTAATAAGTTTTTTTCAAATCCCAATGCAAACAAAAACTATAACATAAGCAAATATACATTTAAATGTATGTATATATATCCTCAAAATAGAAAAAATGGTACATTTGTGTTCTCAAACTTGGATTATGAGAATTATCATGAAAGACATCACATGCTTATATCATAACCAGTCATAACTCATGACAATAGGTCACGGGGCATTCAAAAAATTCCTTCGAAAAATTACAACTTATTCAAAATATCAACCCCTTAAAAAAATTTGCAGCCTCTTCAATATCACGCAAAAAATTTACATCCACCTTAAAAATATTCCATCCTCCAAAGAAAAAAATTTTAACCATATTCAAACTAAAATTTAATTCTCCCTAGAGAATTGAGTTCCCTCCAAAGGATTTAGTTTCCACCAAAATTTATAATTTTAGTTCACTTCATATTTAGTTCCCTTCAGAATTAGTTCCCTTCAAAATTTTAAATTAAAGTTGTTGTAAACGTGGTGGCTATGGAATCCATAGCCCTGTATTTATATTGGTAGGGTTACATAATGGGTGGATACCCACTAACGGGTAGGCCCACCAAAAGCCCGTTTATAACACCTCCCCTTATCCATCCATGTTGTAAGCCGTGATGAACGCTTCAGGGTTCATAGAGCTTATCTGATCATGGGTCTATGGATACTTTGGATCCTTAAGTTTAAGAGTACTTGCCTCATTAAAACCTTTGCCAAGGAAAACCTATTGGGAAAAACCAGTGGCTAAGGGAAAAGAGTACAAGTCTCTGTAACTTCCCCTGATCGATGGATAACATCAGAGGTGGATACTTCTGGATCCAGAGTTGATGTGGCTGCCTCGTTAAAACCTTTAGCTATGGAAAACCCAGTGGGAAAAACCAGTAGCCAAGGAAAAAGAGTACAGCACAACATTAACTCCCCCTGATAAGTAAAGCTTCAGGTTTGTAGATCTCTCAACTGTCTCATCACAATTCCTAGTACAAGTTTTCTAAAGGTGCTGCGAGGCAAAGCTTTAGTGAACAGGTCTGCCAGGTTGTCGCAAGACTGGATCTGCTGGATGTCGATCTGGTTGTACACTTGTTGTTCATGCGTCCAGAAGAGCTTGGGGGATATGTGCTTCGTCATGTCACCTTTGATGTAGCCACCTCGTAGTTAAGCGATGCAGGCAGCATTGTCTTCATACATGGTGGTAGGTCCAAGATCTCCCGTCTTCAGGCCGGTGGTCTTGAGGATGTGGTTGATGACTGATCGAAGCCAAAAGCATTCTCTGCTAGCTTCGTGGATCGCAATGAGCTCGGAGTGGTTGGATGAGGTCGCTGTCGATGTCTGCTTCACGGATCTCCATGAGATGGCCGTCCCACCGTATGTGAACACAAAACCGGTCTGGGACTTTGTGGTATGTGGGTCGGACCTGTATCCTGCATCTGCATAACCGACCAAGTCGGAGGATACACCTTTCTTGAAGTATAGTCACATGTCCACAGACCCTTGGAGGTAGCGCAGAAGTTGCTTAACTCTGTTCCAGTGGCGCTTTGAGGGCGCGGAACTGTATCTGGCTAGTAAGTTAACTGTGAACGCTATATCGGGACGCGTGCAGTTTGCCAGGTATAGGAGTGCTCCAATTGCGCTTAAGTATGGTACTTCAGGACCCAGTGTTTCCTCCCCCTCTTCCAGCGGTCGGAAGGGGTCTGTGTCGACCTCCAATGATCGAACGACCATTGGTGTGCTAAGCGGATGACATTTGTCCATAAGAAAGTTTTTCAGTACTTTCTTTGTGTATGTCGATTGGTGTAACAGGATTCCTCCGCTTAAGTGTTCAATTTGTAGGCCTATGCAAAACTTCGTTTTGCCAAGGTCCTTCATCTCAAAAGTCTGTGTGAGACTTTTGGATATCTCACCTATCTCTTCAGGAGATCCGATGATGTTCAGGTCGTCTACGTAGACGGCAATAATCACGAATCATGTTCCCTTTGCTCTTATAAAGATGCAAGGGCAGACTTCATTTGTTGTGAATCCTTATTGCACTAGGAATTCACTGAGTCTGTTGTACCACATTCTACCTGACTGTTTTAGACCATACAGTGATCTCTGGAGTTTGACAGAGTAAACGTCCCGAGGTCTTTCTGTCATTTTTGTCGGTAGTTTGTATCCGTCTGGGATTTTCATATAGATGTCCTTATCTATATTTCCATATAGGTATGCAGTCACAATGTTCATGAGCTGCATATCCAAACCTTCCTTTGTGGATAGGCCTATAATGAAACGGAAAGTGATCGCGTCCATGACCGGGGAATAGGTATCGTCATAGTCTATTCCAGGTCGTTGGGAAAAGCCTTGTGCAACAAAGCGCGCTTTGTAACGCACGATCTCGTTATTCTCGTTTCTTTTTCTCACGAATACCTATTTATATCCCACAGGTTTAACACCCTTTGGTGTTAGGACTACAGGTCCAAAAACTTTGCGCTTCGAGAGTGAGTCCAGCTCTACTCCTATTGCCTCGTTCCACTTTGGCCAATCCTCTCTGCGTTTACATTCTGCTAGAGAGCGTGGATCGGTTTCATCGTCGTATTCAGTGACGTGAGTGGCAATAATGAGCGCGAAGTTATCATCGATGATTGTGCTTTTTCTGTCCAGTACCTCCCCAGTATGTACATAATTTAATGATATTTCTCCTATATTTTCCTCTTCAGGGGTTGTTAGGAGGGGAGAGGTAGCTGGGCTGAGCTCAGCATCCTGTGGTGGTATCGTTATTGTTGCTCCAGGATTTTTCCTCTTTCGAGGGTTCTTATCTTTGGAGCCTGGGGGGTCGTCCTCTTTTTTGTTGAGGTACGGCCGCTTCTGCTGCAGGTGGATTGCATCCATCTTTAGGTATGTCAATCCTAGCTGGCGTATTTGCAGCAGGGACGTGTGATCTGACAATCTTCCGGTTGTCAGTGAATTTGTCCGGTAAAATGTGAACTGTGTTTTGGATTTGAAGGATCTTCAGGATCTCTTCTTCACATTGATTTGTACGCGGATCAAAATGGGATAGATTCTTTGTGTCCCATGTAATGGTCTTTGAAGCTTCTGGCTTCTGTGTGTTAATGCCTAGTTTCGGGAAAGTGCTTTCATCAAACTCACAATCTGCTAGACATGCTTTAAAGGCGTCCCCTGTAAGGGGTTCGAGGTATCTAATGATCGATGGTGAGTCGAAACCAATATAGATACCAAGACGCCGTTGAGGACCCATCTTGGTTCTCTGCGGTGGTGCTATGGGGACATAAACAGCACATCCGAATATCCTCAAGTGAGAGATATCAGCGGATTCACATATGCAAGTTGCATCGGGGAATAAGATTGACTACCTGACGGTCGTAATCTTATCAGCGATGCAGCGTGCAGTATGGCATGTCCCCATGCACTTACCGGCAACTGGCATTGCATCAACAATGGTCGAGCGATCTATTGTAGTCTCTTTATAACAGATTCGGCTAACCTGTTCTGTGTGTGAACATGAGCTACAGGATGTTCAACTTCTATGCCGGTTGCTTGGCAGTAGTCTAGGAAGACTTGTGATGTGAATTTCCCAGCATTGTCCAGACGCAATTTCTTGATCTGGTTGTCTGGGAAATGTGCCAGTAACTTTATAATTTGTGCAAGTAGCTTTGCAAAGGCTACGTTGCGGGTGGACAGGAGACACACATACGACCATTTTGAAGATGCGTCGATCAGTACCATGTAGTACCGAAATGGCCCACTTGTGGGGTGAATAGGCCCGCAAATGTCTCCATGTATTCTCTCTAGGAAACTTGGGGACTCAGAGTCCACCTTCAGGGTGGATGGTCTCGTAATCAATTTCCCTTTGTAACAAGGGGGACAAGGATTTGCACCCTTCCGAAGTAGCGTCAGGCTTTTCGGGTCAATTCCACGGGATTGGGATATGATGCGACGCATCATATTCCTCCCAGGGTGTCCTAGTCTATCGTGCCAGAGTTTGAATTCTGGTTGATTATGGCACTGCTGGTGCTCTAGTGTGTTCGTTTCCATTGCTCTGATCCTTATGTGGTAGAGACCCGACGGGAGTCCCTCAAAACGCTCGACGGTGTTTTTAGCACCGTTTTTATGAGACGTTACATCAAGGTATTCTCTGTTTTGTTTGCTCACCGTTTCAAGGTGGTATCCGTTTAAGCGGATATCTTTAAAGCTTAACAGGTTTCTATGCGAGCTAGGGGAGAGAAGTGCATCTTTTATAAGTAGTTTTGTTTTGTTGGGAGCATAAATTGTGCTTCCCCTGATCCTTCAATGATTCCTGATGGACCGGAAATTGTATTTACGGTGCCATCGTATTTATTAATGCTTTGAAAAAAGCAGATGTCTTGGAGGATCGTGTGCGTGGAGGCACTGTCCACTAGGCATTTAAAGTCCATCTATTTTAAAAGAAAATATCACAGTATAAGACACACACAGAAAATATACTACTGATAATCAATTTAATGTCTGAAAAGTACTTCAACATGCTAGAGAAGGAAAAACAAGCATATAAATAGTTTCTCAAAAAGGAAAGCTACAATGCATAGAAAATGGATAATGTCCTCAGTCGAGCAGGTCATCGTTTGAGAAGTCCTCAGCGATGAACCTGATTGGTGCCAGGTCTTCTTGAACCACCAGGTTTGTCTCAGCTTGCTTCTGGCTCGCTTTGTACAAGTCTTGCAGGTGACGTAGAGTCCGACAATTCCTGGACCAGTGTCCAGTCATGCCACACCTGTGGCACTTATCTTCCCAGTCCTTTCTGGGGGCAGATGTCTGGCCGTCGTCCTTTCTTTTCCACACATTATTCTTCTTCCTCCCCTCATTGTTGCTTCTGTGAGGGGGTCCTCTAGCCTGCTTCTTCATTGCTTTGCCCTTCTGGGGTTTGCCTTTGAAGTTGCTCCTCTTCTTCTGGGAGGAGCTGTGATGCTCTTCAGGCGCAGGAGCAATGCCGGTAGGGCGTGAGTTATGGGTGGCCAGAAGAAGGTCACGATTCTGCTCTGCCATCAGAAGGCATGAGAGAAGCTCTGAGTATTTCGTGAACTTGCGTTCACGATACTGTTGCATTAGTATAACATCCTTCTCGTGGAAGGATGTATACGTCTTCTCTAACATGCGCTCCTCCGTCACCTTTTTACCACACAACTTCAGGCGTGAGGTGATGCTGAAGAGTGCCGAGTTGTACTCGGCAATAGACTTAAAGTCTTGGAGACGGAGGTTTTCCCATTCATATCGTGCTCGAGGAAGTATAACATCTCTTTGATGTTTATATCTATCCTCGAGGGCGGTCCATAACTCATACGAGTCTTCCACCGTGAGGTACTCGGCCTTCAGGGTCCGATCGATATGGCGTCTGATATAGATAATTGCTTTCGCTTTATCTATATCAGAAACCTTATCGCCTACAGCGATGGTGTGGCTCAATCCATGTGCTCGCAGATGGAATTTTATGTCCAACTGCCAGCTTAAGTAGTTCTTGCCTGAAGCATCCAAAACGTCGAAATCGACGCTCGCAATTTTGGCCATTTATCACTCTCTAGATCCTACCCGTCGGATCTAGTGACGTTCGGTGAAGGAAGCCCGTTCGCGTCGCGTTCGTCCGTCGGCAGGGGTTCGGCTCAGCTTCGAGCGTGCTGATAACATGTTGTAAACGTGGTGGCTATGGAATCCATAGCCCTGTATTTATAGTGGTAGTGTTACATAATGGGTGGATACCCACTAACGGGTAGGCCCACCAAAAGCCCGTTTATAACAAAAGTATAGTTTTTTCAAAGAATTTGGTTCCCCCAAAATTTTCAGTTCTTCCCATAATTTGGTTGCCTCCAGATTTAGTTCCTCGAAAATCTAAAATTTTAGTTTTCTCAAAATTTAGTTCCATCCAAATTTAGTTTCTCCCGAAATTTTAGGATTTTCCCCCCAAAATTTTAGGATTTTTCCTCTATAATTTTCACAAACTCACATCTTACACATGGATTTCTCAAAATTAAATCACAACTGACCTCCTACCCACCCTTTTGTCCTAGTCAACAACCCATTAGAAAGCATCCCTCAATTATATAATAGATATGATAATAAAAACTTGCATGTTCATGTCCACAATGCCAATACACTTGAAGGCATCACAGCAGTGAAGTGAGTGAACCAAGCCACGATAGGCAATAGTAAGGCTGGCAATTTAAGACTCCATTAGGCTGCGGCTTGTTGCCTATAGGGACCCATATCGATGACCAAAAATGGACTTGAAAGAGAAGTCATTTTCCATAGGGGCACTATGATAACCGTCAGCAAGCTTTTTTGTGCTACTCTACTTTATATGGCAAGCACATCCTTCATATATTCATAACCAACATAAAGAGAGAGAAAATTATGATTTTTCAAACAAATGGGGAAAATAGATAATAAACTGAAACATGCTATATGAACCCATCATGCCTCGGTATCCTCAACATGTTGCAAGGCATGATGTACAAACCATTTGAAAAATAAGGTTTATGTTCAGCATAAAGAGGAAGGAACATGAATTTGGGCCCACCTCAGGGTGGTATCTGATTCCTCCCTTCATTGGGCCTCTAGCATTGTCATGCTGCACCCTAAATCCAACAAAGGATGCCAAAGTGCCATCGTCTTTGGGGATCGTACACTCGACCTGCATGCATATAGGATTTATATGATGTTACTGATAATTGAAGAAAAAAAGGCAGTTTCAAATCTTTTTGATGTATTGAGGATAATACTCGAAATTTTAGATCAAAAAACGGTTAATTGTGTATAAATACTCAAGTTAAACAGTGCAAGGAACAAGAAATCAGATGCCAAAAAAACTAAGTTACCACCAAATGCCCGTAATTTCATAATTAGAACAAAATTGAACACTGGAATGCCAGGCAACCAACCCAATCTAAAATTTAACCAATGTTTTTGAAAAGAGACACACAGACCATTTGGATCAGCAAAGAAAAACGTTTATAGAAAACGTATTTATTAAAAGAAGTATTAAAGCATGATCCCATAACCAAGAGGATCATATAAAGAAATGCAAAACAATTAACTGGCAGCTGCATCATTGGATCAAATACTGTGATCATTTACCTTCAAGTCTTTCAATCAAAAGACTAAGAAAGACTGACATTTTACAATAATCTAAAGGGCTGACCAAAGCCTTCTTTGATGTGAATAGCATGTAAATTCAAAATCATGCCCCTCCGCTAAAAACGTACAAAAAAGGAAAATGAAAACGAAATGAAAGAAAATAATGTGGAATTGAGTCCTCATGTCACCTTGATCTCTCTGAAAGGGATGAGTAAGCTCTTTTCCAGCTTAGAATCCAGACCCAACAGCTTAGCTGCCTGCTTGAAATTCCTACTCGTTGCAGCTAGTGCATTCATCGTTTCTACTACAACAATGGAGATAAGATAAATCTGCTTGACTAACAAATATTCAATCCCATGAATCAGTTAAATAGATTATTTATAATATGGGTTGCTTACCACCAGCTCTGAAACCAAACCCCAACTCACAGTGTTGCTGACCAAAACCTGAGAACAGGAAGAGGAAGCTGGTTGGAAGACTTTCACTTGGTATAAATGGAGGAGATGTCAAGAAAGGGAGAAGAAGCAGACAGAAATTAAGTAGCACCCTGGCAGAAAGCAATACGTAACAGAAGATTGTGATTCTCATCCTAGTATTAAATACTGTCAAAAGTCAATATAAATCTGATAAACATAAAGAAAGAGAAAAAACAGAGGTTGCAGTCACCTCCAGCGACATTTAGGCATCTCTAACCTCAAACAGATTTAAAAACCACCCCAAAAAAAAAAGAATCCTAATGGGTTAAAGGGATTCTATAGCAAGTAGGAAGGTAAACTAACATAGATATCTGACTTTATTCAAAAAAATCGCCACCGAAGCTGTCGGTGTATAAAGAATCAAATCTCTTCAATATGCAGCACATGTATGACATGAATTTGTTGAAATAATAAAATTAATGTTGCCGAACCATTTAAGATAGAGAAACATGTGACCAACATGAATATAGCATAAGCTACGAAGCCTACATTATCCACCAATTTAGCGCATGAATCTTCCCATGATTAAGCCGCGTGTTTCTAAAAAACACAGCAACGACAACGAAAAACAAAATCCCATCATCCAAATTGTTGTGGGTGGGCTACATAATAACAATGAAGTTCTTTAACTCCCAATACATTATGCCTAATGCCGGCTTAGATTTGAAGCTTATTGAACCAAAATACGACTATGGGTGCATGCAACATACGCAATCAAGATTGAAAATGCATGTAGCAATCATGCAACATTTCCTAATGTGGCAGCAAAAAATCATGTGTTTCGTGCATCAAATCTTCCTGTTATGAGCTAAGGACCACTTCACTTACCCAATCACTATCGGCATTCTCATTATGCTCACCTAAAATTTCAGCCATTCTCTCTCTGATATCATTCATGCACGTGCATCACAACAGCAGCAACAGCAGCAATAGAAGAAAGATAGAACAACGAGTTGTTGCTCAATAATCAAAATGTGCCAAATCGAACATCAGCATATGTGGGGTGGTCCACGTGCATTGCACACTGCCTTGCTAAAACCCCAAAACACGACAACAAATATCAAATGGGTTTTTTTTCCCGTGAAAAAAAGATTACCTGATCTCGGCAAAATGCGCCTTCCTTCGGCGATCTCGAACCCTAGAATCCAAATCAATCCAAACTAGTAAGCACAAAGAGGTCGATAACTGAATCGATCAGAAACTAAAAAAGTTCCAATCTTTTTATGAAAGAAGAACAAATTTACTGACTGATAAACCAAACTGACTCTCGGTGAAATTTGGACTGATTGCGAATGAAACAGAGGGAATTTATAGGACAAGCATCGAGAAGGGGACAAATTCGATGAGAATCGGTGCTCTAAAAAGTAAATCAAAAATTAGAAGGAAAAAAAATAAAATCTAAAAAAATATCAAGCGGGGCCCACGGACCAAAAGTTACGTGGATGACGGCGTCGCAAGGGGATCTGAAAACAACCCCACCAGATATGGGATCCAGCTCCGACCCCTCAGTCATCACGTAAAGCGAAGCCCATTTTCAAATACAACCCCATAAAGCCTCAAATTTTATTTGCATGAATGCTAAATTTCAAGTAACCCCTTAAATTATGAGCCGTTTTAGACAAAACCCCTTTTTTAAAAAATTTTGGCGTTTATCGACTTTAGGTTTTTGGTTCAATTTTTATATATAATTTTAAAAAGTCTACATTTTGAACAAATTTTTTTAAGCTGATGGAGAAAAATGTGCATGTGACATCGGGCGCCGAAAAATTTCACATACTGACAGTATATATACATTCTTTTGTTAATTTTTATAAACAAGTTGATATGTTTCACACGTCATGGATGATAACCATACAAAAATCAAGTGAATCTAACGATATTTGACGCTCAATCTAACCGTTGCAATTTCAGTTGTTTCAGAACAAAAGAAATTTTTTTGTAACGAGTGGATCAAGGATCAAATACACTTAGTGTTCACTCATATTTATGGTTTGGGGTTTTAGAATGTGTAAAAAATTTCAAAAAAAAATTAATCAATTAAGCTGTGGAAAGTACAATTCATTGCTGTTTTTTTAAAGGACTATATACACCGAATTGTTTCGATGCATGCAATGCTTATATTCTATTTTTTGGAAAAAAGTAAGTGAGAGATGGTTTGAGGTGACAACATGATTTGATATTTCTTTCCAAAAATAGCAATTAATCATGTGCATACACCGAAATGCTGGGTCTATATAGTCATCTTTTTTTTTAAAGTCAAGCCATTGCCAAAGGAGCAATTGCTCCAAGGGCGCCTCTTATCGCGACCTCCAAAAAGCTATGGAACGTGTTTTTATAGCATTCGTCGAGACATGAATTGGTTAATTGATACCAATGTCTCCGAACATGCAACCCCACGGCGAGAATTCTTCAAAATCTATCAAAGTATGAAATTTGATGATGTCAAGATCGGAATCAAAGGTATATCTCATCTCAAATAAATGGCATCGGAGATATACATATTGAGACCACCATTGCTTTTAAGTTGGCTCTCAAAGATGCAAGTAGCATCCCAGATCTTCATTTGAACTCGATATACATATTCTTAGTTCTAAAGCCGAACCGCGATCCATTTGTTGATATAGTTGAAATACCATGAGAAAAGTATATTGTTGATGTTTATTTTACATCTAATCCGTGAAATGTGATGTATTGCGTAATAATATCACCATGTTCTGTCGATAACCGACTGTGATTACTGCAAGGACATGGAATTTTAGTACTTGGCCTTTCGTTTGTTCCCCAAATGCTCTCCTCCCTTGTTTTTTGGCAGTCATGGGAAGAGCATCACAGAGCACCGAGGCCAAAGGAAAGGTTGCTTGTCAGTCGCCCAACATCACCAGTCTCTGCTGTCGCACTCTGCCATCTCATCTCACTGGGCACTTACCATTGAAAAAGCATCTCATCTTGCAGATGTGCGCAGGGACGATGGAGCTTTGTTGTGCCAAGTGATCCCATCCGACAAAATATTTCGCATCTGACTCCATAAAATCTTAGATGGCATCATGTTCGGATACAGGTCAGAGTCTAAACGGGTTTTGGCGATCAATCCACCCACCCGATCCGCCTAGAATTTGAATGCGTTTTATATAAGAACAAATATTTAGGGGGTAATACTGGAAGCATACCGCTCCTATTCAAAGGAGCAATACAGACATCTCCGATCAATACAAGAGATGCAAAATACTTATTATACGCAAAGAAGAATTAATAATTCGGGCAACCAAAGGCACAAACGAGCAAAAACGGCCAACAACAAAATACTTCAATAAATAAGCGGAAGCTGGAGGTTTGAAATTCATCTTGATTGACAAACTGTAGGGGGGGAAAAGCACAATAAATCAAAGAGTTGAACCGATTGCCAAAATTGTCAAACAAGAACCAAGCTAAAAAGCACTTTCAGACAAGTTTGAGAGCTAAAACATAATGCTATCTGATAGATACTCCACCGCCACAAAGAAAATGCTTCTAACGCTTCTTAGAGACACCAACAGTCTTTCCTCTCCTGCCGGTGGTCTTGGTGTGCTGCCCCCTGACTCTTAGACCCCAGTAGTGCCTCAGACCTCGGTGGTTCCTGCAAATAGCAGAGGTTTACATCAAAAACTCGTCAGCAATCGGAGAAATTTTTTTTAAAAAATGAAGTGAATTCCCATATCAATACAACCCTAACAAGGTTTCTACATTTCAGATCATCAAGGGTACAAATTGATGGGTTTCCTCAATGACTTCTCAAGGCAACAGTCCAAGAAGGCTCGAGGTTCCTTTATTAAGAGAATAGTGGTGATGTAGCAGAACACTGATCATGCCTAGGGTTCGGCTCTTTCTTTTTTTCCTTCTGATTTGCACACTTGAATTGTTCTTCCTTCCTCTCTTCGTTCTCTTAGGCTGTGTTTGGTTGCAAGGAAAAGAAAAGAAAAGGAAAGAAAAGTGATGGGAAAGTTAATTTCCATTGTTTGGTTGTATAGGAAAGTAAAAGGAAAGAAAGTGAGAGGGAAAATGAAAGAAAAAAACATATAGAATTTTTCTCTCTACTTTTCTCTCCCAAATCGGAAAGAAACCGTTTTCTTTCCCAAAAATTTTCTTCCATTTTCTGAGCCAAAAATTTTATCGACGACAAAAATTATCTTTTTGTTATTGCTCATTTTTTATTTCAGAAGAATGGTTTTGGATTGAGTTTAATAGAAAAATGAGACCCTTTAAAATATTAATTATAAATAAAATCATATTTTCTTTCTAGTTTTCCTTTTCATTTTCATAAGCAACCAAACATGAGAAATCATTTTCCTCGCCATTTTCCTTTTAATTTTCTTTACAATTTTCCTCACTAACCAAACATAAAAAAGAAACCGGTTTCCTTTTCCTTTTCCTTTTCTTTCTATTTCCTTTTCATTCCACTTTTCTTTCTTTCCTTTTCCATGCAACCAAACACAGCATTATGGTGTAGATCTTTGGGTGTAACTGGAACTAAGTGCATTTCCAAGTCAAACCTCCAATCCATTGCTTGGTTGGATTGAAGTTTCAAGTACAAATTTTAGAGTATAAATTTACCTGATTGCAGTTACAGGTTTGGGAGCAATTGATGCATTTCCAATTGCCATATCTGTAGGTATGTTAGATCCAAGGGCAATATCGACTCCAAATTTTGCAGCTTATTTTACAATTGGAACATGTATAACCACTAAAAACAAGCCCTACTTTGTGTTTTAGCAAAGTTTGGGCCACATGCTACTACCTCTTACTTTACTTGGACTCAAGAGGTTCAAGCACCTACATCATCTTCCATTCACTCGTATCTGCTCTACAGCTGAACGACCACTGTACACAGCCACTATGTATCCTTTATATTTCCCCTTAAAATGCACAAACTTGCTCAACAAGCACGACTACAATTTTATATTCTAATTTGTTGCATTTGGCATGCGAGCGACACTTTAAATCAACAAACAGATTCACTGCATGTCTAAGCACAATCACTTTAAACTACTCCCCATTCATCTATTTGATAAAGAGTTTGCTTTACAGCGCCTTCCTACTGGAATTATAACTACACAGAGCTTTTAAACTACACCAAACAGCAAAGGGCCTTTGGGCTGGTGGTAGTCCGATTCCACACTTCCTAGATGCAAAATGGCTTCCAAAAGTTGAAACTGGAATTGTGTTCGAACCAAACCACAATGCCAACTGTATCAGTTGGGAATCCATATTAGAAAAGGCACATTCAAAAGTTTAGAGCACGTTCAAGCACTTGTGCTCTAATACATTGGAGCTGTAGATGAAACATCCAATAGAATGTAGCTCCACCTGTCTTCTAACACAATAAGCTGGATTAGCAACTAACTAAACCACAGAATGTGGCTCTACCCACACTAGCTTTTAGCTACATGTGTTGGATATAGGATCCACTATTAGGTTTTGATGATGAGCACACATTATTTTATGTGTTAACATTTGTTTTGTAGGGTTTACAAATCAAGTATATCATTACAAATGAATGCTTCATCTCAAGACAAAGAGCTTGCATGATCATGAAGACCGAGCATAAAAGTTGTATTTTATTGTATTCATGAGTTGTATTGTATTTTATTTGTACTTTTAGATGATGATGTAAAGCCTTATGATGAAGCATCTTAGAAACTTAGGATTCCTTCAAAAATTCCAAGGCATGTTCCTTTCTGGTTGACTAGAACTTTTTCCTGGTCGACTAGCCACTATGCGTAACTTCTGTATCTTGTTCCCATTCGACTAACACTTTTTTCTGATCGACTAGTCACCATGCACAACTTTTGTATCTTAATCCTAGTCGACTAACAATTTTTCCTGATCGACTAGAGCATTTGCATATCTTGGACTTTTTAGTCCTAGCCGACTAATATTTTTCATAGTCGACTAATGCACGTGTGTATCCTATCTTTCTGATCGATTAACATATTTTTCCTAGTCACCTATAGTCAGTTTAAACGTCTCTATTTTTGACCAGTTTAAACGTCTCTATTTTTGACCATTTCTGTGATGGTCGACTAACAGTTCTTCCTAGTCTTTCCTACTCGATTAGTAGAAGGTTTGACGGTTTTTCAACTAGCCTTTTTCTGACCGTTTTAAATAGTTTTTGACAGTTATTTCGGGCACCCCCTTTAGTTCTATAAATATGACCCAAACTCCTGCCATTTCAGAACAACTTTTGCCATTCTCTTTAAAATTTCCAGATTTTCTCACTCAAAGAGATGCCGTTTTTTATTCCTTGAATAACAAAATGCTGATTTTTTTCTCTATGGAAATTCGTTTCTACCCCAACTCAACATCGCCCACCTTCCTTGTGATTCATCATTTCATCATCAAAGCTATATGTGACATTGTCTTTACTTTTGTAACTGAATCTCTTGTTGAAGAGATTGTACAAAGTTTGCGACATGAAAAGTGTTGGTATTTTTGTATGTTCTGCGCTTGCATGAAGCAGGTGGTCATAATGGATTGAAAATCTCTACATAGAGTATGGGACTAGACGTATGATCAAGAGGATCCAAACCAGGATAAATTATGTGTGTTCGTGTTTGGCTCTTTCTCTGGATTGTGATCTTTACTTCTGCATTTTTATTGCAGGATTTAGTAACTTTTAGTGTGCAATATTCATCATGATATACACTATTCACACCCCTCTAGTGTATTGGTTGTGCCAAGAGATCCAACAATTAGTATCAAAGCCTGATTCAAGAGACATGTCTACTTCCAATCCAACAATTGATATCAGACCCTCATTCACGAGACATGTCGAATTCCAATCTAACAAATGATATATATGGCTTCAACAAGTACACCATAATTTCTCAAATGGCATTCTACAATAAGTCCTCCATTGTTCACGGGCTCCAACTACTCATACTGGAAGAGGCGCATGTTAATATATATCCGGTCAGTCAATCGACTTTTAATTTTGGAATATTATGGAGATGCCTTACACTAAGCCAACAATCTCTTATGAAGAATGGACCACTGAAGGGAAGGCCAATGCAACATTGACTTCAAAGGTGATGAATGAATTATTTTGTGCCATGGACAAAAACGAGTTCAACAAAGTCTCAATCGCCTCATCAGCCTATGAGATTTCGCATACGCTTGAGGTAACTCGTGAAGGCACAAACAAAGTCAAAGAGACAAAAAATGCCGGTTTGGTCCACAGATTTGACCTATTCAAAATGAAGCAAAGTGAAACAATTGGCAAGATGTTTGCGCGCTTCACAGATATTAGCAACTCCTTGGTCGTGCTTAAAAAGAGTTATACTCAAGTGGAGATGGTCCGAAAGTTTATTTGTGCCTTGACTCTTGAATGGGAGAAGAAAGAAGACTACGACAATCGAAGAGGCCAATGACATATCCACTCTCACGGTGGAAAACCTTATTGAAAATCTTATGGTATATGGCGTCCAACTTGAAGATAGAAAAAAAGCACCCACAAGAAGGACCTTGCCTTTCATGCGTCCTCAGACATCGATAATTCAGATAATTCAGACGACGATTATGATTTGGAATACTTAACAAAAAAGTTCAAGAAGTATCTCAAAGGCAAATTCAAAAATAAGAATTTTACGAATACTAATAAGAATTCATCTTTGTGTTATCATTGTAATAAGACAATAAGACAAGGCACTTCAAGAAGGATTGTCCCCTTACTTTCAAATTCAAAAAATGCCGAGAACTTCAATAAAGTACATAAGAAGAAGAATGCATTTGCAGCAACATCGGGCGATTCGTTAGATGAATATGATAAAGAAAAAGAACAAAGTGTACATGTGTTTTACGGCTCGGGATGACAACGATCAAGTAAGTAGTGGCACAAACCTACTAATTAATTTTTAACAGGAACATGAATGGCATAAAAGTTTTGAAACGACTGAAAAAAGATCATCAAACAAACCCAACCTGAAAATTAATTCTGCTCAAAAATAAGATAAGTGAATTAATTTCAGAACTCAGGTCAATCCAACCAACACAAAAAAGATCATCGTTCAAAGCATACACATACGAGAATATCTAATAGAAGGAAATGCACAATTACAGCCGTTAAAAGCACATATTCACCTCCACTGTCTAATGTAAAAAAGAAAACAAATATAGCAAAATATGAAACCAAAACTATTTGCCATATTCGTTATGACACATCTAGATCGATTGCATGAATGCACTATAACTTGTCCAAGATCTAAATTACAAAAATTGAATTTTGATGTTTATAGTCACTTAAAACATTTCTTCTTTCCTTTAGAACAACCATGTTGTGCATGAATAACAATACAATAATAAGTGTTTAGGATGTAACATACTCTAAAGATACATGGAACTTGAAACTTGTTGGACTTCATTCATACTTGAAAACTTAGCATCGTTTTTTCTCACAAAATAACTTACCTTGAAATTTTACATTGTGAGCTGGCTTATTCAAAATAACTAATTTTGAATTACATAAAAACTAGGTGCAATTTTACAATGTATTTTCTTAGTTCTTCAGTTTTAGGAAAACCATCTGTGAAACCCTCTATTTGTAGCTACAAAAACAAGAAACGTCAACCCATTAAAACATCCACAAAAATTCAAGTTCCTTGAAAAATTCATTGCGAACATTCTATAATAATTTCACCTTAAAAGACGTTTATAGGCGAAGTTATGATGATTTGAAAAAATTTCTCAAGAAAATACAACTTTGGTTGTCGGTAGCAAAAACTGTAGGCCCTACGAATGTCATGTGTGATAAGAGGCACAAAAATTGCTTTAATTAAAATTTTATTAATTTTGTAAATTAAAAACTATATTTCTCTATCCTCCTCTTTCGCTCTCATCTTTCTGTCTACCCCTCATTATATCCACATCAAACACTCCGACAAGGGCTGACCAACCGCGTGGACCCCACGCGGCTGTTCAGATCATATGGATATGTTTTTTATTTTTTCACTTGATTTTTTAAAATGGATTTTTTAAATAAAAAAATTGGTGCAATTTTTTAAGTTTTATTGTAAGTTTTTGTAATGATTATAATGGTAAGTAAATCGTATATTATCCTCATGATTAAATAATGATATGATAAAATTTTATGATTAATTGAGTATGGTTTATCGTGTTTGATCATGTGATGTGGTCGTGCACCAGATGAGTGACTTCTAACATGTTAGGAGTATTTAAGTGGTCGTGCACCAGATGCGGTCGTGCACCAGATGCGGAGGCATGCGGGTCAAAGCAGCGGAGGGTCGTGTCCGGGGGCGCATTGGGTGACTTCTAACACATTGTTTTTATCAGAAATTGCATTCATATTTGCTTTAGTTTTGTGGTGCATTTAGTAAAATGTTAGGAGTATTTAAGTGGGGGTGTGTCCTAATTGTAGCTTTTATCGAATATTTGTGACAGAAACCGTTGTGATGGCTAGGGTTTTTGGGGATTAGACGTGTTCCATTAACACAAGTTAGGAAGAGATCCACTCCAGAAAAGTATCGATCTATCATCCTTATTCCAGAAATCAATAAAAAGTCCACTTTTATATTTCTTTTCTTCTCTCAAATCTGAAATTACTCTCTTTTGGGTGCAAATCGTATCAATTTGGTACCGAGCATGAGATCCTATGGTGGCGTCAAGAAAGATCGACTCTTTCGAGAAAGAATTGCAGGTAGTGTTCGAGAGATGGGGAGACGCATGGAAGCAAGAGATAAAGGAAATGTTTATGCAGGCGCGCCGTCAAATAACGAAGAATTTTGCGGAGATCTATCATCGTTACTCTTCCGCTACGAGGACAAAGACAGATTTAAAGACCACAAGTCTAGATCTACCAGATCTGGGGCCAGCTCTGAAGCTTTCAAGCGTAGATCTACCAGATCCAGGGCCAGATCTAAAGCTTTCAAGAGTAGATCTACCAGATTCGAAGCCAAGCTTTCAAGAGTAGATCTACCAGATCCAGGTCCAGATCTGAAGCTTTCAAAAGTAGATCTACCACGAGCAGATCTACAAGATCCAGGGCCAGATCTGAAACTTTCACGAGCAGATCTACCAGATCTGGGGCCAGATCTGAAGTTGGGGCCAGATCTGAAGCTTTCAAGCGTAGATCTACCAAATCCGGGGCCAGATATGAACCTTTCAAGAGCAGATCTACCAAATGCGGGGCCAGATCTGAAGCTTTCAAGAGTAGATCTACCATATCCGGTGCCACCTTTGGTAAAAGGAAATGAGAAAAAAGACGTTTTTTATCAAAGGATTACTTGACGATGCCGATACATACTCTGCAGAAGACGAAGAGCACGCCACGAACGAGGAAAACCATATCCGAGGCTTCAACACCTCTCAACAGCGTCATCCAAAGTCACCACCGCAACAGTAGCCAGGAGTGGGCCGCTCGACTCCCCGATAGTAGCCAGGAGTTCCGCCGCAACCGCAGGGAGGCCTACAAGCCTCGTCTACCCTCGGGGGTGCCCTGCCGGCCCAGTTCTGGGGCAGGGAGGCCTCGCCGCCCCTGACAGAGGCTTTGCCTAGCCTCTGGGGGGCCGACAGGCCCTACCCAACAGATCTGGGGGCCCGCCCCCTTCTGGGGGCCGACAGGCCCCGCCCGACATACCTGGGGACCCGTCGACCCCAATGGGGGGCCGACAGCCCCCGCCACCCATTCCAAAGACTTCGTGGGCCTAGCAGGGGGCCCGACAGACACCGCAGCCACCGTTCCAGCCCTAAAATGGAACCATATGGGGATATCAGCACACAGGATCACATCAACAGTCTTTTGGAGGGTCGTCGACTCATCCTCCACCCTTTGGGGGAGTAACAGGAGATGCCGAAGACCTCGGATGGCCTTTTGACCTGAGAGTGTATGAGTACGTTCATTCGAAATAGCACGGCCCATGGATTGGGATGCACCACCTTGAGGACAAGGTAGAATTTTGGTGGCGGAGTAATGATGTGGTCGTGTACCAGATGCGGAGGCGTGCGGATCAAAGCAGCGATGGGTCGTGTCTAGGGGGCCCATTGGGTGACTTCTAACACATTGTTTTTATCAGAAATTGCATTAGTATTTGATTTAGTTTTGTGGTGTGTTTAGTAAAATGTTGGGAGGAGTATTTAAGTGGCGACTTGCCCTAGTTGTAGCTTTTATCGAATATTTGTGATAGAACCCGTTGTGACGGCTAGGGTTCTTGGGGATTAGACTTGTTCCATTAACACAAGTTAAGGAGAGATCCATTCCACAAAAGAATCGATCTATCATCTTTATTCCAGAAATCAATAAAAAGTCCACTTTTATATTTCTTTTCTTCTCTCAAATCTGAAATTACTCTCTTTTGGGTGTAAATCGTATCATCATGACTCTTACATCTTCAAAAATCTAGCCACTTACATTTCAATTTCATAAGAGCATGGTGGATCAATTGATATGAATTTGGTTATATGATCAGAAATGGTTGGTTAGAATTTTTATCAATAATTACTTAAAAGAATATATTGTCTATACTACAAATGAAAAATAAAACTGAAACAAAAATAGACAAAACAAAAGGCTTCGCATGAAAAATGAATTCGGTTTATAGCTCATAAGACATTACTCAAGTATATTCGGTATCATCTAAAAATTACTATATTTAGTATTGGTATATATATATCTATCAATTAATGCTTTACCCATGACTAAGAATCATTAATGACAATGTATGGGTGTGAGTATATTGATCTCATTTGATATGAGTTGAGTACTAATAATTTTTATGTAAGTACATAAACAGATTTTAAATGCAAGTAAAAAATGAACAGATGAAATTTTTATCAATTTAACAACATTGTATATATATCTTCTCAACCCTACACACATAGGAGTGGTTTAATCATAATAAATGATATACTACATGTTCAATAATTCATGATAATTTAAGTGTTTACCATTGATCATGTTTATAATGCTATTTTTATGTGCATATCTTAATCGTTATATGTACTTTTGATAAAACCAAAAGAGAGAAATGTTAAGATTTTCTAATTTTGGAAAAGTTGTCTAGGCAAAGCATGTCAATTCGAAGAATTTCTTTCTTGTATTTCTTTTATTTCATTGATACGAGTGATATATTATATGTTTCATAGTTCAAATCTTAACTTTCAACTTGTTATCATCGTCAAAAAAGGACGATTATAGAATATAACAATTACTGATAACTTGTTTGATGATGACAAGAGTAAACTCTTGTGAATATGTTTGATATATTTGTTAAGCTATTTACAGACACGATCATGCAAAAATTACCATAAATTTTTATTTGATCAATTCAACCAATTCTATAAAACTTACATATCATATTTCAAAATTTGAAATTTTTAACATTGAAGCGAGTGGGAAAACTATTTTTAGGAGACAATTTATTTTTAGTTTTGTTTGAATTTTTGGAACTTTTTGTAAAAATCAAATTTTTAACCTAAGACTATTCAAAAGAAAAGGAAATTTTATTTTGAAGAATAACATGAGAATACTTATGGTAAGATAAATTATTTTAAACAGGAAATAGTTAAAAATTATTTTCAATTATTTGGGATTTTCAGATATATTTAGATTTCTTAAATTAAACGCACAAAAATTGGGAAAATACAAAATAAAATTTTAAAAATAAAAACATACCCACACGGGTTGAACAACTGTGTAGTGTCAACGTGATTGGTTTGCCCGTGTGGGAGAGTTTGATTGTGTGAAAATAATGACGTGTCCAGAGAGAGATGAGAGAGAAACAAAGGAAAAGAGCTTTTAATTTAAAATTTAATAAAAATTTAATTAAATCAATCCTTTTTCCTCTTACGGGTCATAATATTAATTGTCCCTCGGTACAGTTGCCGACACCCAAATTTGTATCTTTCTACAAAAAACTTTCAAACCCTCATAAATTCACCAACAAACATCTTTTCAGATGAAAGTTTACAGAATTTTCACAATTAACATTAAAAAATTCAACGAATTTGATGAAAAAGTTCAATATTTACAATATCTCTCAATTCTACAATTATACAGAGTTCTACAAATGATTTTTATAAAACAAAAAATGCAAAAAATGCAAAGTAAAGTTGCATCGAGTGTTTAAGGATCCATATGATAGAAATTTTTTTCTAACATAAAAAATCACAAAGATGTCTTTATGCAATTCAATATCAAGTATTTTGAATATGACATTTCTCAGTATAAAATTTCAAGGTAAGTTCTTTTGTAAGAAAAAGCTATTCCAACTTTTGAAGAATGTGAAAATCCAATTTTATACAAAAAAATCCAGTCTGATCATTTGGTACATAAGAAATTCCAATCTAATTATACAATGTGTATGGTCTCACTTTCAAAAACAACACAACCAAACTATTCAACACAATAGGTGTCAGCATTAAGAAATCTAAACTCTGATACTTTACTTTTTGTTTTAATTGTTAATGACTATAATTTTACTTTTCTTTTTAAACTCTATTTTTTTATTTAAGTAGATTTGCAAATTACTGAGGATAGTAATTCATGATTGGAATTATTTATAAAATCAGGTTAGTACAATAATAGCAAACTATCATATTGTTAAGACATGGAGCAATAATGTTGAGTAACTAATCTTATAGGGTTATAAGGTGTCTACTTTCTGGTTCTAATAATAATTCAAGTTGCAATAGGTAAGAGACCGAACCTGAGTAAATCTTATTTTCTTTACATTTTGCATTTTAATTACTCAAAAGTTAATGTGGTATGTAATAAATTAAAACCGTTGTGAAATTTATTTTAATGTTGTATATGGTAAATTAAAAATAATTATAATGGTAAAAATATTTCCTTTTATGTATGGAAAATTCAAAATAAATTACCACAATAAAATAATTTCTAGTAATTTCCAACCAATAAAATTTAAAAAACATATTCACATCCCTTCTAAACTTATTTCAATCCTACACATGCAGCAAGAAGGGAAAATCTGCATGTGACAACCTATACTACAAAACTTGCACTAGTTTATATTAGCCATATATGTAGGCTGAGGTGGCAAGTTGATTTTGCAACTATTAAGCTGAGCTGGCAATTACTAAATAAGAAAGTTAACTCTCATATCCTTTCCACATCCCCCAAATGAGAAATAGAAAATGAAAATATAATAGAGAGAGTCTCACTCCTATTCATTCACCTCAACCGAAACCGACCCATCTCCACACAAGCTACGCTCTACGATGGCCTTGGCATTGCCTTTCAAATCTTCAACCAAATAGAAGATAGTCTCCCTCGAGTTATATACCATGTTGTGCCTAACTATAGCTTGTAATCCAAAATTTGGAATGATCTGAAAAGGTAATATCATTATTGATTTCCCAGACCCAATTAATTTGCATTGGTCAAATAACATCACTGCCTAGAAATGAATCACATCCAAAAGCTTATACTGAAAGGTTCTAAGAGATCAAAATATTTACATTTGTAGTTATAGAATTGTTTCCAGATTGAAACACAGTATTTCAAGAGATATGAAATGTAGTTTGCGAGTCTACAGACTAGAACTGCAGAAGTTAGTATAGGATTGGAATCTCTAAGTAGAATAACAGGATAGATAAGAGATGGAAATGTTAGCGCACCTGATTTTCTTCAAGCGTTCCAAGTCATCCCTAAGCTTCATGTCCAGAGCATTAGAAACGACCTGAGAGTACCTGCCATCCTTGTAGTCCTTCTTCCTGTTCAGAAACCAATCTGGGATCTTGAACTGACGGGGATTAGCCACGATGGTCATGAGATTTTCAAGTTCTGCAGCAGAGAGCTCACCAGCCCTGCAAATAATTAAATTGAAAGTGACGTCATAATATGTCACGGCTGAAAGACTTCTACATCGAGAATAGTAACCCACAACAATGTGTACGTATGGCGACAAACTTCAGACAAAAATGGCACCACACAAAAAAGTACCAGAAACTTCAATGTCCTCTCAATCAGAATGGCATGGACTAAACCCTAAAGGGCATATGGAAGTCGAAGAAAATATACCAGGTAATGTCAGCCCTTAAGAAATGCAATTGAAGCATGCCATAATTTTATCAAATCTACATTCAAGTACCTTACATGGGTTAAACCAAAAACTTGTTGAAAGTATTTTCAGATGGGCAGATTGAAGATGAACACCCCGAATTAGTAACACTGGTGGCTTTCAAATTATGATATTATTTCATGTTTATAGAAGAATAGCCAAAAAATATATTTACAATGCATTAAAGATAAACAAAACCCAAAAACTTTACCATACCTGCTTTATACGAACACTTCATACCACAAAATCTGTGGCAACTGCTAACGAAGTTCATATTACTCAAGCAATCAAAACTCTTATACAAGTTAGTCAAACAATAAGATCGTAATAAATCTCTAACCGATTTCTAAACAGAATCTAACATCCCAACTACATGACAACATTATTTTCATACAATAAAATTCAAAAGGCAACAGCAATTTGCAAATCATACACAGCCTACGCATTATGCGTATCCCTAGCATCACTGGCTTCAGAACTTCAAAAAAAAATACAAATTTAATACAGCAAAAATAAATTTAATACATAACATGAACAAAACAGCAGACTTCAAGATCTCGAGCAATGGTTTTCTCTCGAGATCTCGAGCTATGGGTTTAAGATAAACCCCCTAACTTCGGATGAATTTCAGAAACGAGGGGATACCTCTTGTTCATATCGACGTCGGCTTTCTTGCAGACGATGTTGGCAAATCGGCGGCCGATACCCTTGATCGAGGTGAGCGCGAACATGATCTTCTGCTTCCCGTCGACATTCGTGTTAAGAACACGAAGGATGTGCTGGAAATCCTCATTCGCAACCAGAGACTGCGTCAAATTAAAGAGAATATTGCACAAAGTTAGATCTGACAATTTCTGAAACAAAATGGAAGCGTGAAAGATCGAATAGATTCTCACCATGGCGACGTCTAGGGTTTTGATGCTCCGTGTGCCTGAACAACGAGGAAGGCGACGGCTCAAGATGACAACGCGATGTAAAACCCTAGAGAATCCGTTAAATATAAACGGGTAGTTACCAGGCTGGATCCAATTATAGGAATTTGCTAGGCCGTAGCCCAACTAAACATTCTTTAAGCGTGGAGAATCATGATAGATAGATTATGAATCTACGGCCCACAAAACATTTTCTCTTGTTTTCTATAAACTACCATTTTTTGCTCTTATGATACCATTTTATAAAGGGAATTGCTATTAGAACAGACCTTTTTGCTGAGTTTACAGACCACCTAAATTTTTACTATAATGAACAGGCCTAAATAACAATTTTGCCGAGTTCACAGGATTTGACAAAAATACCCATTATTAGGGTCCAAAGTGAACAAGCCTTCTTGCTGTAGGATTTCTTCGATCTCGCTCCTCGGCGATCTCGCTGATGAGGCTCGTCTCCTCGACGATCTCGCTGGTGGTGAGGCCCGTCTCCTCGGCGATCTCGTTGTAGGTACTCGGCCCTCTGCCCTTTCCTCCGTAAATTCGTCCCGACTACCCTCCCGAGTAGGGGTGAGCACGGTTTGCTCAAACCACCCAAACCGAACCGGACCGAACCGGACCAAGCCAAAAACCGAACCGAACCGCTCTCCGTCGATCTGGTTTGGTCTCAATCATTGGAAACCGCCACTTATATGGCTGATTTGGTTTCACCATGTCGAACCCGCTTAAACCGAACCGAACCGACTCCTAACATATATTCTATATTGTGCTAGAAATCTGTTGGGATTTTAACCCTAGTCCCTAGGAACCCTAGCCTACGGCCTTGAGGCGGTGGCTCCCTTCCCGATCTCAGGACCGAGGCTAGCTTCACCACCACCCGCCGTAGGAAGCGCACCGGCATGAGGCAGCGCCGCCACCTCCACCCTCAGGCCAATGACGGGGCCCACCTTCGTCAGCCCCCCGCGTATGATCCTTGACATCACCCTCCACGGTTTAAACCTTCGCTTAATTGAAATCAATTGCTGATGATATAGACGTTCTTATCTGTAGAAACATCAGTGAATTAACATGATCAACGCAATTCAGCATCAAATACCATTTTGATACAACTTCTAGTGATGAATGCACCCTAACTGCTATAAAAAATGAAAATACATAGAAAAATAATAACCACACTTGTCGCAGTCACAGTTAGAACTCCTGCAAACGATGCAGTGCCTAACTTTCCCTGTTTTGATAAGGAGCACAGAAATAAAGTCATGTCATGAAATTATTTTAATGACAAAGTCTATATTTAGCAAAATTGGGTATACGAGGGGATCTTCCGTCATCATATGTCTGAACCGAGGTTCCAAACCGAACCAAACCGCTCCAAGCGGTTTTCGTCGGCTCGGAAACCGTTGGTCTGGCGGTCTGGTTTGGTCTGGCCTGTGAAAAACCGCTACTTATACAGTCTGGTTCGGTTTAGGTCCCAAACCGCCGGTTTGAGACCGTGCTCTCCCCTACTCCCGAGTTCTCATGGTCGGATGCGGGAATGTCGGTAACTAATTTTGTTTATTTTTATCTTTAATTTTTGTTTTTTGCACTTTTTTCATTATTTGTTTATTTTTATCTTTAATTTTTGTTTTTTGCACTCTTGCCATTATTTGGTCAAATCAATTTTGGCTGATGATGAATTTGTAACTAATCGATGTTAATTTATAGTTCTTAAGAAGCAGGTTGCCTACATATCTGTTTTGTTAGGAAGCAAAATTACCCAATTCTAATTTGGTAGAATAAGACTTTTTCACATTATATTGTGATATGCAAGATGGTGAATTTGGAAAGAGATGCATACAAAAGTAATTCTAGGGATTTAATGAAAAGCTCAGAAAATATAAATAAAAATTTCAATGTTTAAGTGTATTCTCAGAAAAAAGATATTCATGGTTATTTTCTCCCCTAATTTTTTGGACTTGTTCAATGTATGTATCTTTATTGTTGATGGTTGCATTGTAGTATGATACGTTGTTTTTAGTTTTGAAAACCCCAATACATTCCTACATTGTTCAGACTAATGAAAATCTTCATATTTGAGCTTCGGCAAGAACTGACAGGCTACGAATTGATGACCATCTTCCCATATTCATACTATGTGATGGATTCAGAGCATGAAATGTTTGAGCTGGGTTCTTTCTTGCACAATTAGGTATATGTTAATCAGTTCATTGGAATTTAGTTGGTAGTATTTAGATGCCATCAAATTTCTTGTTAACTGTAACATGAGAAGATGACAAGAAGAAATTTGATTAGAAAAAAACAAAGAAATTTGATAGAATGTGTGCTTTAGCTTGGATCTGTTGAATTTCAATGAACTGATTAACATATACCTATTGTGCTTTGTTTGTATAAAGAAAATTGTTATTGCGCTATTGCGTTTTTTGCTCCGTGTGGATGAGAACAAAGCCTTTAACAAAGGTTTTTTTTCCCTTGATTAAAATGTTAAAAATGATGTACATTTTCCGTATGCAGGACAGGTAGGTGTTGAGAATTTAGTTCGAATTCGTTGCGAAAGCTAGAAGAAGGAAATTACGTACATGAAGCATGCAATTTTTCATATGGAGGGTGTTCTATCTCCATTTATAGAAGATGATGAAAATGGAAAGGTAAGAAATAAATGATATTTAATTTTTTGTAAATGAAATTCATAAATGTATGTTAAGTGTTGATGGTAAATGTAAATTGTAGGATACTGTCTTGAGCAGCTTATGTAACTATAGGGCAGAGTGCAATATAGATCTTACTGCGCAGTTTACTATCACAACCATATTTCAAAGTAGAGATGAACTATTACAATGGATAAAGGACAACGATAGTGAAAATGAGCTGGTGATTGTGAAAAGTGCAACGAATATGACGACTAGGGATGGTAGACCCCCACATATGTATTTTGCATGCGAAAGAAGTGGGATATATCGTGGCAACAATTTTGGTAGTGAGAAAAAGACGAAGAAGAAGACTGGAAGTAAGAAATGTAGTTGTTCGTTTTCTTTGAAGGCGAAGATGGTTGGCAATAAGAATGAGTGGAATGTAACAGTCTTGTGTAGGGTGCACAACCACCCACTCGCAACTTACCACGAGGGACATTCATATGCGGGGAGATTACAATGCTCAGAGATGGAAACAGTGGTAAAACTATTTCAAAGTCTTGTGAAGCCAAGAGAAATTTTAAGAATATTGAAGAAACGGTATAAGCATAATTTACAACGAGTAAAACAATTTACAATGCAAGACAGAAGCTAATTGTTGTGGAGATGGAAGGGAGATCTCAAATGCAACAACTCATGAAGGGTTTGATGGAGAAGCAGTACATTGAATTTCATACTTTTGATGCAGAGACATCATGTCTTAGGAATTTGTTTTGGGTACATCCGACTTTAGCTGATATATTATGTGCATTTCCTGATATTCTGATAATGGGCTGCACATATAAGACAAACAGATACCGGCTTCCATTATTGGAGATTGTCGGCGTGACATCGACTGAAATGACGTTCAATATCGCATTTTGTTACTTGGAGGCTGAATGGGAAGATTGTTATACATGGGCATTTGAGTAGTTAAGATATTTGTTTGTGGGATTCACGATGCCTAGAATAATTTTGACAGATAGAGAGCAAACTCCTATTAATGCCATCACCAAAGTATTTCCATCCGCGAAGAATAATTATGTAGATGGAATATTTGCAATCAATGTAGTGGCGAATTGCAAGAAATTTTTTGAAGTCAAAGAAAATTGGGATGGATTCCTATCAAGCTGGAGTTTATTGGTACTAGCACGTACGGAAGAGTATGGGAAAAAACTCAGTGAATTTGAGAAAAAATTTATTGCTTACCCATAGGCCATAAGCTATATGAAGATTCATGATTAGATAAGCATGAGGAGATGTTTGGTTCGGCTTGGACCGATACAAATGTGCATTTTGGTAATGCAACAACCAATAGAGCAGAGAGTTCGCTTGCAAAGCTTAAAAAGCAATTGGGATCATCGACGTGCAGTTTTGCAACATCATGGTCTATTATGCATTCTTGGCTAGAGCTGCAGCAAACAGAGATCAATGCATCTTTTAAGAAATCAAACAACTGCAGGATGCATGACATGAAGGGCCACTTATACATTGATCTGAATGGGTTTATGGCTATGAATGCAATGAAAAAAAATTGTGGATCAAGCAGCACATTCTGAGACAATTGGCACCGACGTAGAATTATGTGATTGTCTAGCTTGACGCATTTATGGATTGCCATGTGCACATGTGATAGTAGAATACAAAAGGGAAAACCGTCACATTCCCTTTACATCCATTCATTCGCATTGGAAGAATCTAGACATTGCACCTGATAAAGGAGGAGTTGGATCGGGTATACAAGAAATACGAAGCCCTGGACGGTTCTAGTAAGAGGCAGATGCTAATAAAGCTGAAGGAGATATCCACCCGAACGACCACTTTTCTTATCGAGCCATATGTAAAGATAAATGTGAGGGGGAGGCCAAAAAAGAAAAGAAGGAGAATATGAATACATCCACCAGGCGAGAGCCTTCTCATTTTGAGCATGTATTATCTACCGAGGGTACTTGCCCTACTCCTTGCAAAGGCTCTTCGTCCAAAGCTTCCTTGGTAAAACGACCACGTTGAGAGAAGGAAATGGTGTACAAGTCCCATTCGGCTTCATCATCATCACCATTCATTGATAACTTTCCAGAAGGTATCATGCCATATGTACAACTTGTTAAGGATGTCAAGGCCGATGGCAACTGTGGATATATGGCAATTGCAGGTCTACTTGGCACAGGGGAGGACAACTGGAGGAAGATACAAATGGATTTGAGGACAGAGTTGAATAAATATAAGGACGAGTACATCAGAATCATCATGATGTGGCATTGTCATATATGGATGATTTTACCCACCCCCCGTACAGTTATTGGATGACCATGCCGGATATTGGCTATATTATAGCATCCTGCTAAAACTGCGTGCTGCATTATCTATTGTAATACCCCTAAGTGGTGTATACTAAGGGGTTTATGTATATTTGTATACATGTATGAATAGTGTATTATTTTTGTGTAATAATAGTGTATTTGTTGTAGTATTGTTTTTGTGTATGTTGGTTTGGGAGTAGTTTAGTTAGATATATGTTTTAGAAGGTAGTTAGTGCTTAATGGCACACATGTGATTATTGGGAGGGGGTTAGAAGTGGGGGTGCATATAGTGGAGGAGATATTTTTGGAAGAGACTTTCCTTAAATGTTAATGACAAATTAGTAAATAGTGGGGGAGGCATTGGAATGAGGAACTTTCCTTTTTAGGCTATGGCAAGTTTGTAAATAAAGAGAACTTAATATGATGAGGATGTTGCCATTTATGGCAATGGTGAACTTGTAAATAAGGGGATAAGTATGAGATATTTTTGTGGGAACCTTCTTACTTCTTCTCTTCATTTCTTTTCTTCCTTTCTTTCATTTTCCTTTTCATTCTCCCATTGCTTGTTCATTTGGGCTGAAATTTCTAAGGGAAGAGGAAAGAAAAGGCAAAAGAAAAGAACAAGAAAAAGAGAAGGATAAAGAAGAAGAAGAGATGGATTCAAGGGAAAGTTGGGAGCTCTTGAGATGGAGCTTAGAGGGAGTTTTCATGGAGCTTAGATGTGGTTTTTAGAGGGGAAAGCAAGCATCTTGAGGTAGGAATCCTAATCCTCTAGTTTAGTGTTGGCATGCATGGTATTTGTTCATAAAGCTCTCATTTTTATGGTAGGATTCATAACCCAAGTTAGATTGCTATGTTTAGGATTGTGTAGGGGGATTTTAGTGTGTTAATATACTACGTTGTGACTATTAGAATTATGTGATGTCATATGCCATGAAATTAAGTTAGGATGCCTCTTTACCAAATTTAATGAAGTATGCTTGCATGTGGATATATTTATTTTGGTAAATTAATGATAGTATTCATGCAAATCATATTAATGTTGAGATTAGTTTCATGTTAATGTTTAATGGCATTAGTGGTGTTTAATTAATCATAGTAATGGGTTCTTGCTAATATGAAATGTTAATGTTAACTTGGGTAAGTTAATGTTCATGACATCCTCATGTTAATGATTAGTAAAACCTTGTAATATGCCAAATTTATGTTAAATACAATGCCATGCTTATGTTACTATGTCATGCCACAAACTAATATGCCATGCCTTATGCTAAATATAATACGTTGATATTATTGTGCAATGCTATGTTAACAAGCAAGAATATACTCTCATGACTCAAGCTATGTTACATGCATCCATTCCAATATTAGTATTAACACCTTCACATGAAGAATCATTTCTTTATGCAAGATATGTGCAATTATGCTTTTAAGGTCCATACTTATTATAAAGCTCATGCTATTGTTCAAGTTATATTCCATGTTAATGGCTAAAGGTTTATGCCTCGTGTTATGTTAATGTTATATTGTTGTTTTTGGACGAAATGATATGGAAAGTGAGATGTGAAGTGGGATTCACACACGTTGAGTAGGACACGAGCGGCACTATGTGCATGTGCCAAAGTGCTGCGGTAGGAGGTGGGTGTATTCGCCGTTGGCCACCTCTTGATTCCATTAGGTAATTGTCGTGGTTATTGATAATGGAGTAGTCACACTACACTTGTGAATGGTTTTGGTGGATCCTTAGGGCATAATTCTATACCCGTCCTATGTCAGACGGACGATAGAAGCAAAAAGAGAAAGCAGCAGAAAACAACCGGTAAACTATTTAACGAAAGCCCTAAGGATTTCAAGACCCTAGCCAGGATCTCTACTATCTTGAGGTGGATCTGACCACCCCAAGATTGGTCTAAACCACTGCAATATAATTAAATGAAAGATTTTTAAACTACATACCCAGAACTTTGCTTGCACCGGCAAAGTGTATCGAACTGTCTTCTGCTCCCCGAAGCTAGCCGCCTTTGCGCCCCGAACTGATCCACCCGAAGCGAGCCAACACTGTGCCTTTGAGCCAACCTCTTGCCGAAGAAGATTTCACTTGAGAGCGATCCAAAGTCTTAGACTTCGAATCGAAACCGATCATTCCCGTCGTTTTGCTAGAACGTGAGCGAATGAACAGAAGAAAAAAGGAGGAAAGAATAATTTTTTCTTGAATCGAGCGTGCTCAAAACTTTTTGGAGCTACTCAATTCAGAGAATTGGTGCAAGTTTTTCTAAAGGGTGTCGACCCCTATTTATATAGGGAGTCTGATCCCCTTGCTCGTCGCACGAGCAATGTGGGACTATTAATTAATAAGAGGATTAATTAAGTTAGTTTACCTTTCATAAAGGCTAAACTACAACTAATTTAATCTCCATCACTGTTGACCTTCAGAAGTGATACAACCTATCATTTCGAAGAGCTATGAACGGTGAACACATAGAAACAAACGACGATGAATTCCGACTTCGTTTGACCCCTCAAACAATTACTCAAAGTTGAGCAAAATCACAAGTCTGCTGAAATTCGTAGCCGTCACAACCCTCTAGGGTTTCTGAACTGTGGGCCCCTAAGTGGGGCCTACCATACAGCTGGGTGAGCCCAAAGGGCGCGCCCAGTTCATTTTGGGTGCCCGCCCGCTTCTGGGCCGGCAGGTTTAACCCGCCCGCTGTATTGGCGGGCTCAGAGCCCTACCCGCCCAGGCGGGTGGGCTCAAGCCAGAGCCCGCCCGCAGGCAGGCTCTGGGTCGAGCCCGCCCAAGCGGGCTTGACCCGTCCGCATAAGCGGGTGGGTCAGACCCGCCTGCTTAGCAGGCTGGACCCCCTTTGCAGGCGGGTTCAGCCCGCCTAGCGGGTCTGGACTGACCCGCCTGCCTAGCGGGTCTGGCCTGACCCGCCCGCCCAAGCTGGGCTGGGCCAGAACTGGGCTTTTGTCTAATTTTGGCCTTTCAGGCGGTTTCTTGAGTTCTACAACTCCGATTGAGCCGATTTTCAAACCATTGGAAAGCATGGTTCGAATGGGACTATCCCAATAACCCTTGTAATCTTTTTTATGTTTTTGTTACTTAAAATATTCTAGTAAACACTTTACTATATATTTTAAACTCTTTGCATCATATGCCATAATCCCGTACAACATTCTACTAATGCTAAAATCACAAACTTTTGCGACCCTATTAAATCCCATTTAATATAGATCGACTTATTGTCACTAATTCTTAGCGACTTCATTTATTCTCGTGCAGCCGAGTGCCAGGTGTCTTCCCTGTTTCAGCATCATAATTATGTGATTGACCCATCAACAAAAATGTCATCGGGATCACTCTAACTGTGTCAGTGATGAACACCGCAGTTTTAGTCCCTTCGTCATAACTATGTCCCTGCATGTCCTAGGATATGGTAAACCGTCAACCCTACTAGCTAGCATCGGTCAGCATACTTCGGTCTTTGTTATATACATGTTGTACATCTTACAACGTACCCCGGCCGCGGTTTACCACAAAGAACCGTACTGAGCATATGACACTAACTTCCCTTTAACGGAAGAGATGAATCCCATCTTAGTCATTTACTTACCTCGTATGCTTCAAGTGTCACCCAACCTAAGACCTTTCAGCAGGCCTAGCCTCGAAGCTAGATCATAGATCTAAGTGACTGACCGGTGCCCCGTTTACGGTATGGGCGCGGTGTCGTTTTACCGCAAGTGCACGGTTAGTGTAGGGTGCGGGTTTATCGAACTCAAGGAGGTGGATGGCTTGAATGGCTACTAGCCTCGCCTAGGTCGTGTGCTAGCTACGCGGATAATATGGGTGGAAGTGTAGAAATAAAAGAAAGAAATGAAAATGACACGAAATGAATCCCCGCTAACACGGGCTAGAGCACTCATGACACTTGGCATTTGACTTGACCCAGGGTGAGACATTGCCCCAAAAGGTGGTACCTAGCGTCCATGGCCCGATATTCCGGTCGGTGCCAAGCACGCTAGGCCTACCCGGTTCCGAACAGTGGGCATTCTCATGTCCATTAACACCTTCCGCAACCGGGAGCATTAAGGCCACAATGATAACTCCCACCACTTCGTCCAAGCCGTTCCCACGCGCGAGGACTCGATGTCAATGCTAGGGGCGTGAGCTATGGCTAGGGAGTCAACCGCCAAGTTTATTCCCCCTTGGCCCGACGGTCAGAGGCGGTCTTTCTCCCGCCAATGACAATGAAACACCCCTGCGTAACCCTAATGGCCAAATAGGTCGAATGTGATTTCTAGCAATACATCGAAGCGGATCTTGACTGGACAAGCACCGGACCCCAACCCCCAACACAACTAGTGTGTCGTCGTACGAAATCCCGATTGACTCATTTCATCGAACACATGCCATGCAACCAAGTCAAATGAAACAAACCAAGCATCAATCCTACTCTAACCCGTATTAGGGTTCATCAATACTACTCCATAATGAAAAACATATAAACAACCAACACAAAAGACATACAAACAATCATCATGAAGCAAAACAAATACAACACAAAATAATGGAAAACAAGAGAAAGAAATACTTATCTTGATTCGAATCCAATAATCCGGTACAAGATTTATTGAGCAAAGACCTAATCTAATCTACCCTAAACCTCCCAACAAAGGGGCTGAAAAAGCCCTAAAAACTAGAGAGCATCATCCTCAAGTCGGCCAGCCTCGTGTATTTATAGCCCCACTTCGAAACCCTAATGGTTCGGGTCCAAGCCCGCAGAAAAACCGCCACCCGATCGGTTGATGAGTCAACCGATCGGGTGAGACCTTCGAAAATCTTCAACCGGGCGCTGAGGCGAGCGGGTGGCTCTGTTGGTTCGCCAAATGAGGAATTGCAGCTACAGATGAACCGATCGGGTGATATGTCACCCGATCGGTTAGAATTACGCTCCATTTGGCCGAGAGTTCCGTCGGATTCAAACGGTCGACAAACCGGTCGATTGAGCTGTCCGGGTCGTCTCTTGGAAAATTCCGCTACAGGTGAACCGATCGGGTGATAAGTCACCCGATCGGTTTGAATTCATCCCAAATGACAGAGGGCTCCGTCGGTTCACCCGATCGCTGAACCGATCAGGTGAGCTGCTATTCTTCTTCAGCTGTCGCCCGGGTAGGATACGCGTGCATCAACCGATCGGGTGACTGATCCACCCAATTGGTTGAGGGCCGAGGAACAACAATCTTCATTGCTTTGACCCTCTGGATCACGCGTGACTCCTCCCGTTGCTCCGGGGACACATGATATCATCGTTTTACGCCCCAAATGCCAGCAAACTCCTGCAAAACACGGAAAATACGGAAAAGTGAAAGAAAACAAGAAAATACAAGAAAACACGAGAAAACAAATAAAAGACGGCGGTAAATACGGAAAAACACAGAAGAAAACGCGCGTAAATATATGAAATATAAACGCACGTCAGTGACACTATTTACTCACATGTTTGTACAATGACTTCAAGTCTTAAGGACCAACTTGCCTATCATCACTATAAAGTTATTAATGATAGTTTAGTTAAAGTTTAACATTTAATAACTATTCGTTGGGTCATTCAGTGGACTCATTCTCTAATGAGCACCTGTGCCTTGTCTCCGACTTCACCAGGTCGAATGACTATGAGATCATCATTACCCTTTAGGGTAAGACAAAGACACAACGGTCTGTCCGATGTGCCGATATTCTTTTCTCGACACATCTATGACCATGAACGTTTTAAGACTTAAGTTCCTATTGGTCATTCACTTCCCATAATCGAGATCTACATTTAGATATGTAATGACCTCACTTTAAGTCTAAGGAAATTATCCAAGTATATAATTCATTGAATTTATACTGGGATAATTAGTACCATTTATATATTAAACAAGATCTTTTCTTAGGATAAATTGCCTCAAGGGCATATATCTTCCTACATCTCCCACTTGCACTTAGGTTATTTATCTCGGTATCTCATACCGCTATAGTATATCAGTCACTACGGACGTTCATATGTTAAACCTAAAAGGGATTTGCTAAAACGTATCTATTATGCAGTTTTATGGAGTCTTATTATTAATACACCATTCGATCACACTGGGGTGATCCTCTGAAATGGTCGTTGAATCTTATCCAATGAGTTTCCTTCTTGTATAGCTAACAATTAGCATATACAATTCGATGAAATGTTTATCAATCCTACAAGTCAGTCATATTATATTCCAATTATTCTTGTGTCAATTAAGTCCAGTACATTAATGACACCAAAGTTTCTATATCTTTGACATAATCAAAACTCTTTTGATTTGATGTCACATATAGATGGTTTTATAACTTGAAACTTTTACTTAGTAAAAAATGGAACTAAGTAATATACTCGCTCCTACTGACTTTGAAAACCGTCTGGTTAAATACTTCAACTTAAATTTCTAAATCTTATTTAGAATATTCATTAAGTATAACCAGCCCACTCGTGCGGAATAAATTAAAACGGAATGTACTAATGTCAGGTTGATTTGATGAATAAGTTATATCAATGATCCGTCTTTAGAAGTCTTGATGGCAACCTACTCAATCATAACTACCTACTACCTACACTATTATTTCCTTTAACTGCATTAATCTTCTAACTCGAAGTATTATATGCAGTCCAACAAGAAATTTTCTTGTTGTACGTATAATCAAGATCACATCTGATTTATACGCTCCTGGAATCTACTCATATCTTTTGATTAGCAAATATACCGACAGCTCCAATTAATCAAATAACTTAGAAGCATTCACGACAGCTCATGAAAAAATATACTCAACAACTCAGATAGCCATACACAGCAAATAGCCATTCACAAGAACTCATATTTCCACCAGAGCATATTTTACCAAGATATCAGAAAGACAACGATTTCATTCAGAATGAACAATTTGTTCATCACAGATGTTACGACCTTAAAGCCAGCCCATATGATTACGGCCCGTATGAACTAGGGGCACAACCAAACACCTCACCGACCCGCCGGATGGGACATTAGCCCGAGTTGAAGATCGCCTCCATTCAGAGAAGCTCGCCTCAACTCGTCGCTAGCTCACCCCCAAGGTCAACCAGGGAAGCTCGCCCGTCCGATAGACAAGCTCGCCGTGTCGGAGGACAAGCTCGCCTACTCTCCAACAAGAAGCACCATCCAGAGGAGCCGAGCTTAATCGCCGACCTGTAGCTCGCCCCCGAGGGCGGCCAGGCGTAAATATCGCTAACAGGGTGACGTAGGCTCACCTCCTCTCCATTAATGCCAGAGGTTAAGGGCAAGAACTGATGATTGCCCCTCGCATCTCATTAATGCACCTGACACCATCTGACACCATTAATGTGGGAAATATCCCGGACACATCTCGCCGACCTATCGCTTCAACACTCAAGTGCTAGCTGGGTTGATTCGACAGCTGACAGGATGGCGAACAACCGCCTTTCAGCTCTATAAATACCCCCCTCATACCACCGTAGAGGGGGTTGGTCAGTTAAAACTTATAACTCATTTCCATATAAATGGTCGAATATCTTCCACATATCTGTGCCTTCCTCATAAGCTCGCCACACTTCGCCGATTTGTCTTAAGATCGCCAAGCGTGCCCAGCGCCTACATTTTACGTCACCAGCTGACTTAGGCATCGGAGGGGCTGCGGGCTAACAGCCGGCCCAGCCTTTCTGATGGATTGCTATTCTCGCAAGAAGCTCGCCTCAGCTACCGGAAGACGATGACCTTCAGGAGACTTTCAGGCGACCTTGGATCCTTCACCTATGAAGTGAGTTCTGAGTCGTGCCAACCTCTCCACTAGCCAAAAACTTATAAATCATTGTACCCGTGATTCCCACTTCAAACAAATTTCATTGTGTGCAGATCCGACCCGCAACAGTTGGCGTCGTCTGTGGGAATAAGGGTTACACCCATATCAGGCTCCACACGGCCTCACAGTAATTCTCTCCACGGCAATTCACTAGATGTCACACCCCATCCGCCTCTAAGGAGACCGGGTCGACTTGAGACCATCATCAATGACACTCTGAGGCCACCCCTGGCCGAAGAGCCCCGCTCTCCGGGAAGAACTTCCCCGATGAATCAACCCCCTTAGGGGTCGGCCGCGGCCATTCAGGACGTGGCCCTTGGCATCTATAAAAGCTTTCAGAGCTTCACTAGGATGATGGAGGAGTGGACCGTTGCACGGCAAGCGGGACCATCTCGGGCAGAAGTCCTCTCTGAGCTCTGCGATGTGAGGAGAGACCTCCTCCCCCAGTTTGACGAAGAAGAAGCAGTATGACATGCGTTTATATTTTATATATTTACGCACGACTTCTCCATAATTTCCCGTCGTTTTTCATTATTTTGAGTCCGTCCTTTTGTGATTTTTAGTTCCTTTTCACTTTCGTTGTGTTTGTGTGCTTTTGCAGGATATTGCTGGCGCATGGGACATACAAGGCTAACTTCATGAGTCCCCGGAGCAACGGGAGGTGTCGCACGAGATCCTGAGAGCAAATCATCAAGAGAAACCACGTATCAGCTCTCAACCGATCGGGTGGACAGATCTACCCGATCGGTTCGTGCGGACGTATCAGTCCAGAGGAAGAGACGATTCCACCTGATCGGTTCAGTGATCGGGTGGATGCGACACAGTTTGCTGTTTTTAGAGCCAAAGTTCACCCGATCGGTTCACCTGTCAATCGATCGGTTCACCTATAACAACCGATTCCATGCTCGAGAATTCAAGACTCGATCGGGTGAGGTTTATCAGAGCCGAAGACCAAGTTTCCCGATCGTCTCACCCGATCGGTTGAAGTTTCAACCGATCGGGTGGACGTCTATTTTTGTCTTTTAGTGGGAATATTCGCTGGCATCTTGCCAAAATGTTAAATAGGGCTAGGTTTTCTAGAAAACGTAATCCCCATTTTCTTAAGCTGTTTTTAGGGATTTTGGCTGCTCTGAATTTATTTTTATTTGTAAGTTTCTTGATCGTTTCAATAATTTAATATTACGTTTATATTACCATTTGCTACAATAATCTATTGCTTGATTTTTATTTTGATGGCTAAAATCTGTTTCATTGCATCTAATGCCATGATTAGTGAGTAGTTCTTAAATCTGTGACATTGGTGGAAACCACTTCGTGGGTTCTCCCTAGAACAGCCATATGATTAGAGACTCGATAGGATATAGGGATTTAGATGGTTACGCAGGAGCTTTTCATTGTCACTGGCGGGAGAAAGACCGCATTTGACCGTCGGGCTAAGGGGAAATAAAATGGGAGTTTGATCCCATAGCCACAACTCACCCCCCTAGCGTAGACATTCATTCCTCGCGCGTGGAAACGACTTGGATGAAATGTCGGGAGCAATCGTTGCGAGCTTAGTGCTCCCGGAGTCGGTCGGTGCTGGACATGGGAATGCCCACCGTCCGAACCCGGGTAGACCTAGTGTATCATCCTGGGCATCGACTGGAATATCGGGCCCATGGGATGCTAGGTACCGCTATTAGAGGCAACGTCTCACCGCTAGACCCTAGAATCCGATCACATCCATATCCGTCGGTCGTAATAGTGAGAACTCATGATAGGGCGGAAGACAAGGTCCTAGGTTGCCTTTTTTATCTCTTACACCTTTTGCATTAGTTTACCATCGTGACATCCAACAAGCGATTAAGCCAGCTCACCCACCGGGTGACCAGGATCCAGATTGTTCACAAGCACAACACACGCCTCCCTGTGTTTGACCCCCAAGCCACACTTCGACTCCGTGCGCTTGCTGTTACAAATTTTAATCCTAGTATCCCCGTCCCGATTTGAGTGCCAAATGGATGGGCGGTCAAGCTTTATGGCGCCGTTTCCAGGGAGGCAACGTGCTTGTTACATATAGGACCATGTAATCCTTGAGACTAGCTCACATCCTTACCCCGTGATCATTTTCACATTCTTCACCCTTTCTAATTTTACATAGACATATTGTACATATTCGTTGTAGAGGGTATTACCGGGGAATTTTCGCCCTTGCCACCATTACTATCATTTCTATATTCTTTTGTACCACTGATATTTTTCTCCAGGTATGTATCTTTGTTGATCAGGTATTATGGACTACACTGTATGGACCACATATTTTGATCAAAGTGCTCAGTTGAGAGAATACGATTTTGATAAGAGTGCTCAGATGGGAGAATACTATTTTGATGAGAGTGCTCAAACGGGACAATACTATTTTGATGAGAGTGCTCAGACGGGAGAATACCTTTTGGGTGGGATGCATGCTTCCATGTGGACCACAGATTTTGATCAGAATGCTCAGATGGGGGATCAGCTTCTTGATGAGATGCTCGCACATCAGATTGAAATGCAAGCCAAGATTGAAAGGGGTGATTTCTATTGGAATCGGTGAAAAGAGACCTTGAAACCAATGCGCTCAGGCTTAAGGCTGCAATGATTTCCAAAGATATCAGTTCTGCTTCTTCATCTTATGGGCAAGAATAATCACCCGTCATATTACCAGGGCCAGAATGTGCCATCGTCGATCCCTCATCCTACGATACAGCTATTGCATATGAAGGGTGGATGGACGAAGAGGCAGTGGGGGAAGCAAAAATTAAGTCATATGCATCGCCAGAGGAGGACACATTTCAGAACTTATTGGAGGGCCTCTTGGAGTCAGTGAGGTTCACCAGTTCAGTTATCGTTATAGCAGGCGATGCATTTGAGCTACGATTTACAGATTTTGTTATGAACCATGTTTCGGCTGCGGGAACAAATGAGGAAGACGTCCGTGTCAGTCTTGAGGGGGATAAACTACATTTTTGGATTGCTTGCAGGCATTCCCCTCCACATGATACATCCCTACAAGTTGACACACATGAGCAACCAGCATCACCATTCCAGAGAGAGCCTACATTGATAGTTGATGAGGAGGCAAAAGATCACCATGTGGAGCCAGAGCATGCTTTTGAGGAGGCCTTACACATGGAGCCAGAGCTTATCGATGAGGAGGTTGTGCATCGAGACGAGGACACAGCCATTCATGAGGATCCCGAGCACTACCCTCCTCCATTAGAGCTTCCGCAGCCACCTCATCCTTCCACTGACGCCGAGGACTATCCCACAGAGCTTACTGCTCCCATCCAGGGAGATATTTCTACCCATTCCATTTCTGAATCATGTATTCCATTTGATATTTATTTTGATTCAGATATTCTTGACACATCGTACCTTTTGCAGTACACATACGATTATGTATCGGAGGTATGCTTGGACGTGTCATATCTAAACGAACTTGTCGAGGAAGTCCACACCTGTGATCCAGATTTACCTGAGCAGCTGAGAGAGGACACCACGGAGATAGCTATCACATCACAAGATGATATTGAATTATTTCCAGGGAAGTATCGTCTACCACTATGCATTTCATATATTTCTATAGACGACCCTCTTTGGAATACTTTTATTATGAGGGTGAAATTTTTGCAGCGAACTGACGCATCCTGTTCTCTGCAGGGTACAGGTGGAGTCCTTATGGGAATGCTGGAGGATGCATTGCTAGAGTTCGTAGGTGTTCGTGGACACACGTGCCTGGCGGAGCCACTGAAGGAGCCGTTGGAACAGTTCCCTGTACAGGCAAAGATACAGGATCCGCCTTTTGCGATAGGTGATATCAATCCAGTAGTGTAGCAATAGCGTAAAATTTTATGCTTTCAATAAACACGAATCCTCTCGACAGTGAGAGATCCATCTTTTTGTTTGCTTTTCATGATTTTTCCGTTTCTTTGTCTGTGCCACTCTCTTCCGAGGAGGATGAGGAGCCTCCCGCTCCTGCGCCTTGATGTCCCTTTTTCCTGATTTCCCCATAGCCATTTTTCTGATTCACCATGATCACATCTTTTTTTTGGCATTATTGAGATCAGCTAGGGGGAAATCAATATTTTGTGATTGTCGCCGTGTCACTTGTTTGCGGTGTATTTGTTTTGTGTGTTTATGTGTATGTATTTTGTATAGTTTGTTTCAGTATTTATTTATTTTATTTTTCTATGTCTCTTTTTGTGTGTGTTTTTCATGTTTTTCCCGTTTATTTGTTGGTGCGTACTTTCCTCCCATCTTTCGTTGCCCTCTCGCATTTACTCCTATTGCATTGAGGGCAATGCAACGTTCAGCTTGTGGAGTCGCACTATGTGCATCAAGTCGTGTCTTTTTCACCGTTTTTGAGTCGTTTTGGTCGTGTTTTTCTTTTTCTTTCCTTCCTTTTATTCTCCCTCTCTTAGAGATGATCCCGCATGATGAAACTGCCACTAAAACACACGCACACTTAGCTTAGCTACGATAATCATTCTCACTAACTCTAGGAAGCCGAGTTCTATTGCATTTTATGCTCCGTGGGTTCGCTTTGCCTTTTGTGTGAGTTGTGTGTCATGACTAGCTAGTTGGTGTGCTTCTACGTTGTGATTTTATTTTATATGCATGTCCTTGGATGACCCCTAGACTATCATGCTTCAGTTTCGAATATGCAGTATATTGCCTCCACTGTCTGCTTCTTTATGCATAAATCATCTATATATTTACGCTTCAAATCGCTTGTGTCAGGACTCTACCAATAGGACTAGGATAACCCATGTTGCTTACGCTCTGATTCGCGAAAAATTTCCTTTTGCCCAAGTGTTTAGAATTCGAATTCTTTTTGTTTTACTTGGTGCAAATCCACTCGTCGTGTACTGTTCTTCCACTTGGGAGAGTACACAATTTTGCCACTTACCTGCGCATCGTTCTCCCGCTTTTGGAGAATGCGCATTATCCCACTATAAAAAACAAAAAAAAGAGAGAGAGAAGAAAAGAAAGGAGAAAAGAAAGAACATGTATAGCCAAAATAAAAAAATACACAAATATCCAAAACCCAAAAAAACTTCCTGTTGTGAATATTACTCCTATAAGTCGTGAATAAAGGGAAGGCGAGAATTTGCACCAAATGCTCTCCTCCACACCTACTCAACCCCCTTCATTTTCGAACACACTTGGCTAGGATCTTTCTAGCGATCATCTAGGCAATCGTGCGGCGATTTCCTAGTTTCTAGCGGTAGAGTCCCTAACATATGATATGTTTCTGTTCTTACTCTATTCTCATGCATGCTTGAACTATTATTTGCCGCTAACTCGAATTGAATCGATATTAGGGTCATCCCATGGGTATGTGTATATGGAGCTTGATTGCACAATTTAGATAGTTACACCGTCTGCTAGCTCACGACCTCACTCACTTGCGCTTCACCGCGTGGACCCACGACACTAGTATGGACTCGTATTCCTGGGCTTAATGCTATGCTTATCGCGTGCTTTCTTAGTGTGGCATGTTAGTTTTCGTTGGCTCTGACGGGTGATCTAGGATTTCCTTTTCTTTTTTTGTTTCTTTCTTTCTATTTTTCCCTCTGAGCTCCTATTCTCACTCGTCTTCCTCGAGGACGAGGAAGGGTTCAGCTTGGGGATTTTGACGTGCGTTTATTGCCACGCTCCGCTTCCCAAAGCAATGGAGGCGAGACGTGAGAAGGTCCGCACAGACGTGGAGCTGTGAAGCCACACACCCGATAAGCGTCATCAAAACATATGCAGGTCCATGTAAGTGCAAACGGAACAATAATAATAATGATGAGAAAGAGAGACTGAAATAAAATCTCAAATCTCAGAATTGTCCAACATAAAATTTAGTTCAACATCCAGAAAAGCCACCAGGATAAAAGAAAGAGTCTAAAGGCCCAGAACAAGGCCAACAAGGACAAACATAAACAGAGTATAGGTGCTGCGCACCGACAACTACAGCAGTCTAAAACAAAAGGGAAAGCTCAACGAAGACACTAGGACTGGTCCCCAGTGTCCACGTACTCCTCCACATCAAACGCGGGTCCTGACTCAGCGTAAGCGAACACCACGTCCCCAACAACGAACTCTGGCTCGGGATCTAACATGTGTCACCCAAAAGAGTAAAGGGGCACATGTCAGCAAGTCTAAAAGACTTGGGCAAGGAAACTGAAAGGAAGGTAAACTAACAACCTAGCAGTTATAGTATGATGCTCAGCATGGCAAGTATAAAATGGAAGTGACAAACAAGGTATGGTGCAAGTAACAAGTATGGCATGGATGACAAGTTTTACAGGTATAAACACGGACAAGTACAAGTCAAGTAAATCACGTCAAGTAAACACGTCGTGCACAGAGATTCCGCCTGTTGGCTAGAGTGGCTGATCGGGCCAACTCCTAAGCTCAAGTGACCGTTTATCTCTACCCCTCCACGTGTGTCGAGCCAGGGCATTACCCCGAACACGGAATGCTCGCTTCTGGATCACGAGCCAGGAAATGTGCTTAACATGTATATCGAGCCAGGGCATTACCACGAACACGGAATGCTCGCTTCTAGAACACGAGCCAGTAAGTGTATTTAACAAGTATGGCGTAGGGTTATGCCCGCATAACGGGTGCCTAGCCGGTAACACGGAAACACGGACTTGTACATGGATTTGTAGCGTGTGCTACGATACAACATTCAATGCATGGATGACATGGCATGGCATGTAGTAAGGCGTACAGGTAAGGAATTTAAACATGGCAGTTTAATATGCATGAACAACAAGTTAAAGGGTTGGATCTAGCTTCATTGTCAAGCTAGATCAATTGAGGTGACGGATCTAGTTTCGTTGCCAAACTAGATCAAATAGGCGTCTAGGCAGTTATCATTTCACTGTCTAGTCTCTTTTACGCTACAACAAGCAAATGGCCTAAGGCATGGCCTCAAATCCTAAGTGGCAAGTTTCACTTGCCTAGCACCGAGAATGACGATCAACGAGGCACGTCACAAAATGTTAGCTACGGGGTTGAGATCGCTGCCATAGCAAAACAACATTAGAACAACGTCCAACCTAGTTTATTATTAGGGTTTCAATAAAATCACAAAGAGGGTTACGAGAATATCAAAGGATCGAACCCTACCGTGATAGAAGTAGAAGATCGATGCCGAGCAAGCACGGCGACGGAAGAACGATCCGAAGAACTACAGTTCAGATCTGGAAATGGGGAGAAAATATGGAAAATGGGATTTTGGGGGTTTTTGGGGGTTTCCCGGCGGCCTAGAGGTGATGGCCGGCGCAATGGAGGGTGAGGGAGCTCCGGAGATGAAGGAGGAGAGCTAGGGGAAGATGGATGATGATTTGAGGAAGAAGGAGGCTCAGGAGAAAAAGAAAGAAGAAAGAAAAACGATTGGGGGGTTTAAATAGGAAAAGTCGGCGGCTGGGCAAACCCTAGGTTTACGACAGCAGTTAGTCGGTCAAAGAAGAGTTGTTGACCGACTAGTTTAAGAACTAGTCGGTCGGTAGACCAACTGTGACCGACTAAAAGCGAACAGTAACTCAGGTCGACAAACTGGTCAATGAATTAGTCGGTTAAAAAACAATGGCTGACCGACTAGTCTGCTACCTAGTCGGTCGAAAGACGTTCTTAGACCGACTAACGATAAACAGTAACTTAGGTGAAATTTATCAAAGGAACTAGTCGGTCTGAGAGCAAGTTCTGACCGACTAGTTTCACATCTAGTCGGTCGGTGGTTGATCTTAGACCGACTAAGAGTAAACAGTAACTCCTGTACAATTGATTCAATGAACTAGTCGGTTTGAGAAGAGTTGCCGACCGACTAGATCTCAATCTAGTCGGTTGGTTCCCCTTCTTGAACCAACTAAGGTGCACGAAAAGTACCGAATTGAAGCGTGAAGCTTCGGGAAGATTCCTACGGCTTCTAGGATCAACCTATCTCTAAGATATGAGCGACTTGAAGTTCGTCATGAGTGACTTACTCCAAGATCAACGATTTAAGGAAGAAGCTAGAAAATCAAGACGAAACAAACGAAAACGAAGCTACGGAGATGAAAACCACGCATAAGGAGAAAATCCACCAAAACATATATATATATATATATATATAATATAGATAATCCAAATACATGAAAACCAGTCGTTACATCCTCCCCAACTTAGAATAAAGTCCGTCCTCGGACTTCCTAACATATCTAGTCGCTCTAGTAACTACCCCAATCATATCACATTCAATCAGGTATAGTCATTACAAATGCTTATATTCGCACTAGGTAATCAAACATTAACACTACTAGCATGTATCATCTACGCACATCATACTCTTATACATATCATATCCATTCATACTCATACATGTATCTCAATCATATATATATATATATATATATATATATATATATATATATATATATATATATATATACATCCCCTATATAGCTACTACTTACCTAGCACAAACAATAGTTCAGCTACTCACTTATAGATAATATTAGCCTCATACATGCAATTACAACCATCGCTCTACGCATAGCTAGCTACATATGCATCAAGCAACCATGGGCATATTACTCCATAATATTTCCTAGTTACATCCAAGGTCAACATATCACTACAAGTAACCACACCACTCAATATATTTACATCTACCAACATAACCGCATACACACTAAAATATCAATCACTATATTTAGTCAGGTCACACTCACATAATTAAATCACTATACATACCATAGTAATAGTACAGACCTCAGCACACGTGTAACTATAATACCCTTCCTAATATATGCATTCACCGTATAGTCACGCATATGTAACTCATATATTCACACCATATCCTACTACTTACAATTAGTATACCAACACATCTACACATACATAGTTACGGTATGCAATAGTCGTGTATACCTCATGGTATACACGCATACGACAACCCGTAAAAGCAAGCAATACCAATCAAAGTTATAATCCTATTACCATATGTATATTACCTATAATTCATGCAGCAATCCATAACTACTTACGTCTAAGCACAATACGTATCTACGTACGAGCACATACTCACACGTACAAGCACACAGGTCATATAATAGGCCTACTCGCTTAACTATACGTACACATATTATTATTGCTCCTATCAAACACATAGCTTACCAACACATTATTTCAAGCATTATAAGCATCTCCGACTACATACGTCTCATTAAATAACCCAACACTGATTCATATACTCAAACGTTCCCATAGTGGAATAGCTATCCTTACCCACACTTATCAATAAATACTAACAGACATACAGATTCATAACATCATGAATAACTCTGAGAAGGTATATATCACACAATAGGCAATCATTTTATACTGCAGGGGAGTACACTCATTCAAGCCCACATACACAACTTAGGTACAAGCACTACGACAGCATCACAAAGGTCCAAGGCCTACTTAACAAATTAGGGTTGACACAGACATAGATGGGCACTAAAGCCTAAGCAATAGAGGGAAAACCTAGGTCAAAAGCGTGACGAGGGAAGGATCGATAAGCACGGGTTCAGATAGGACGAATACACGGAGACGGCTTGGTTAGGTGAAACAGCGATCTACTTGTGAAAGCTTAGGTAGAGGAAAGGGAGATGTAGTGATACTTTTATAGGATACAGAAAAGGAAATATGGTAAATAACATAAGCTAAAATACGGGGAAATTGAAACTGCCGTACTTCAAATGTTGGAGTCCTCATCTGTATAAAAATATTTGGAGATCGATAAAACAAGTTGTTCGAAACGAGTTTAAGTGAAATACACATAGTAAGAGAAAATGGTTTATTGGCTTATCGAAAGCTATTTTAAAAAGTAAATCATTCACACGAATATTAAGGACGTAGTTTTAGAAACCGTTATACGGCGGTGATTTAATAATGTTGGCAAAAGTTTTGAAATGAAATGAAATTAATTAAAGAATTTTAAACTCGTGTTAAATACTTTCAAAGTCTTTAAGCCAGGAAAAACTTAAATAATCGATATTGAAACTACTTTTAGAGTAACCAGGTTTTGCCAAAAAGAAATCGTTTTACACAAAGCTCTTAACATACACTACAACAAAAATGGTCATTGACAACTTCTAAAAAAGGTTGTAATATGGGTCAGACAACTTTTTAACAAACGTTGTAATATGCGAAGTTGTAATAGGGTCGACTCATTAGACCACTTTTTCTGCCTGTTGTAAGCAAACGTTGTAATAGATGTATATTACAACTTTTTTAAACGTTGTCTAAATTTCTATTACAACGTTTATTAAAAGTTGTGTAAAGAGATATTACAACTTTTAATAAACGTTGTGTAAACCTTTATTACAACGTTTATAAAAAGTTGTGTAAAGCAATAATACAACTTTCTGTAAAAGTTGTGTAAGCTTCTATTACAACGTTTATAAAAGGTTGTGTAAACTTCTATTATAACTGTTTTAAATAGTTGCTTAAAACTCTATTACAACTTTTATAAAATGTTGTCTAACATTTATTACAACTTCTATAAAATGTTGTCCAACATTTATTACAACTTTTATAAAACGTTGCAAAAAAGTGCAAAATTAAAAAAATATACGATGTTGCAGCTGTTCCAAATCTCTCTGTAGTAGTTGTACACATCCTGATAAACACACACATCATGTTCCAAAAAATATACAAATACGTCTAACCCTTTATTCATAAACTAGAAAGTTACCTTAACATTAACTTTCTCCAATACAAAGTGAACATTAACTTCCTCTATTACAAGGTGATACAATATTTGTTCTTAAACTTGCCAAAAGTTCAACATAAGCGAGAGTAACACACCTACTAACATCAACAGAAAACTTCTTCTACTGCTATGAATTGAGAGATGTGTGTAGCTGTATGAAATAAAAGCATTTGACTATGCTGACAGCAATCATTCACAGATGGCCTCCACCGAAATCTTCTGCATAGTTCCCGGGCAAATATCTCCTCCAAATACTTCAGGATTGACAGTTACCGAGCAAAATTGGTTCTCCACGCAGTTCTGCAACAGACCCACATGTGTTAAATTCTTGAAAAATTCAGATGGCAAACTGCAATTATAACTCATGCAAATGCCTCCACGCATGGATTTCAGAAAATGTTACTAGGTCGACCATGCCAAAATGTTTGCTAAATCAAACTGGCAATCAGCTCATACATCAATTTGTATACATGTCTATTTGCTAGTGTATGCATGTGCTTCTTCCTGCATATGCGTGTGCAAACACGGCCAAAGTGCATGGTGATGATATATGAAGCACAGACACGATACAAGATTCATAAGCTTTGGAGATTTCACAATTAGAACTCAAGAGCGGGTTCATTGGAGGTACTATTGAAAAGTCATTTAAATATTCCAGCTGTTTGGTATATGGTTTAGAACTTAAAAGTTTCAAACTCTGTGATCTTTTATTCAAACTCTGTGATCTTTTATTCTTAGTTTTGGTAAACAAATTTTATACAGGGCATATAAAGCAAACATGATACAAAGATATTAAAATATATAGACTGATGGACAGAAATACATATGCAGCTCTACAGATATTGAAACTACGTATACATTTGTTCGGATTTCCACATAATTACATTACACAGAAAGAAAATTCTCAAAGGAAACAGAAAACTCACCAAATCTTCCTAGTCTAGCATCAATATAGTTGATCATCATGTATCAAAAAAAAATAGTTGATCATCAAACAGCTCATCGTTCCCTGAATCAAAAATGAAGTCCTGAAATATGCACGCATACAACGTGAACACACACACACAGAGAGAGAGAGAGAGAGAGAGAGAGAGAGAGAGAGAGAGAGAGAGAGAGAGAGAGGGAGAGAGAGGGAGAGAGAGAGGGGGGGGGGGAGAGAGAGAGAGAGAGAGAGAGAGAGAGAGAGAGAGAGAGAGACACACACACACACACACACACACACACAGAGAGAGAGAGAGAGAGAGAGAGAGAGAGAGAGTTGTGAAATATTTACTGCATTACTTCATGTAAAAGTTCTTCACACTCTAAACCTTAACCATGACATCGAGGCTTTCAACATGTCCCATCAAGTTTTTCTATGCCAGAGTTAGCATTGTAATACAAGTCAACAAGATAACAGTCTGTTACAATCATCGATACTCCCTTGAGTACTTAAATAACAGTAATTTCATAACAATTCTGATATATTTTCATCCACCAGCATAAATAGATAATCTAACAAGTTACGTAGTCCTCGAGATTTAAAAGAGATATAATACACTTCTACTAATTTGATCCGTTCATAAAATCACCCAAAAAAAACTCTAAGCCATGTTGACACAAACCATCAGTTCTCTTAAATTGCGTGTTAGCTAAAAGATTTTGACAATATTGTACTGGAACTTTTTAGGAAATATATAACTAGCAATGTGATGCATAACCAGATGCTAAAAGTTATTAAATTTTACCAGAGACCCAATAATAAAAAACCTTCAAAACTAGATAAAAACTCAATCTTTCTCCAAATAATGGATCACATATACAGAATATAAACCATCCGAAAACTAATACAATACAAACTTCAGCACTCAATGAAAAAACAAACAAAATCAAAAAAGAAACAGTTTTTCTAAATATCTGTGAGATAAAAATCAAACCTGAATCCTGGCGGCCGCCTCTGCTCTCATCTGTCCCAAGAATCCTTCCAGCTTATTCCCAGAAAGTCCCTCTCCATGGGTGCAACCCTTCCCAAAAAGCCCTCGAGGTCAAAAATTCTGTTCCCATAATCCCCTATGACCTGCAAGCATCTCAATGCGAACCCTACAACATCAAATATTAATCAGAGGTGTGCAATATTTTGTTCTGAGATTGGTGACTGTGGCTTACTATTGTGCATGTTGTGCATACTTTGTTTAGACCTTGTGCATATGTGTGCTGTTCAATATTTAGTTGTGTGCAATATTTAGTTATGTGCACCTGGTCAAAGATATAATAGAAATCTCAAGTGAATCACATACATATTTGTGGTCCGTTGTACAAAGTGTGCATATCTCTATTGCTCAATATGTAATAAAAATAATGATGTGTGCAATATTTAATTTTGTGCATCGCTTAAGTATTTGGTTACCAGACATATCTATGGTCAAGATCTGTATTTAATGAAATCGGACTAGGTGTTCATCCGGCGACCTGCAATATAAAATTTGTACACATGACCATTTCTTTTTATTAGTGATGTGTGAGCTTAGAGAGCAAAAAATCACTTCAACTCTGATTCTTTCTGAATAAAAATGTCTTGCGCAAAACCTACACAATGATGTGTGAGCTTAGTGTTTACCAGACTTATCTATTAGTGATGTGTGAGCTTAGTGTTTACAATGAATACTCATGGTCCTACTTCAATGAGTTTCTCATATCATCAACAGTATCATGAAATCAAGGACCAAGCGATCAATATTCTTAAAATTTCATCAGCAACTGTATCATTGTACCGGATGAAAATAAGAACACATGCAGAAATAAGCAGACAAAAGAATTCTCAATATACAAGGAGCTTAAGCAGACTCCCCAGTAACTATGACACATGCAATTGACCATGTTCTACGCGTGATTGACGGTTTTAGATATAGCGGCTTGTTGATGAATGGAATTGTGTACATGCTGAAGCATGCAACAGGATATATAAGGGTTCATGATTGATGAAAACGCTCATCAGAATTGCAAACTCTGCAGACCGGGAAATGTTGGTGCTAATATTTGCTGAGTCTGATGTTGTGGATGAAACTATGACCGTTTCTCCTGAGCAAACCAGTGTAATGATTCTCAGCAATGAATAATACCTACGAACTAATGCCAGCACAAATTAGACACAATAATGCTACAGGCGAGAATCCTATGAAAGGAAACTCTTGAAGCCAAATGAAGGTTATGACTCCCAATCTGCCCAAAAATAAAACGTTGAAGAATAGGAGTGGGTTGATACAATATAGAAAAAGGTAGTGTTTCTTTCTTTTTTTGTCTCTTTTTTGGGGGAGGGGGACTTATCCATAAGCCTCAATCACCTATTAAAAGTTTATCCAAGGCTGATTCAACTAAATACACAAATGTATGCTTCCCCTTCCTCGAGTAATTTTCCAGTGTCTATCACTGTGGGGATATGCTCAACATTTAACTCTTTAATCTCATCCATCCCCTTTTAAAACCCCAAACCGAAAAAAACACCACCTTCAAATTAACCATACAACCAAAAGAAACCATGAACAAAAATAAAAAACTTCCTGCTCATAAGTAATTTATATTTTTGTATATACTACATTAGACTAGTTTGCATCTCTGGTATAACAATGGCAAAAATACTAATTTTATTTGTTTAACATATCTAGCTTTTTTTCTCTTTCTAAAGGCTTTCCCAAACTGAGAAATATTCATATATCCTTACATATTACTGAACTTCATAGTTTGCCAACCATTATCCGTCTCATTGAACAATAAAAGCATGACTCTATTTCTTTATTGCATCGACATCTATAAGAACTTGTAAATGTTCCCAAAATATACATGCTCGATGAAAAGTTTAAAAACTAGAAAATTACGTTCTCCTCACAAACTCATAAAAACTATGACATAGAATTAAAGCAACACTGGCATGTACTCAAAACAAATATCGATAAATAATGTCCACATTCATGTGTCTTCGATTTTTGTATGAATATGTTTTCTTTTTTTCTTCGTTTGAATATACTACCACTAGAGAAAGCAACTTGGGAAAACTTAGATGTGTGGATGAAAATGGCATCAACATTATAAAACCCTTTCCTTTTAATGCTGAAAATGCAACTAGAGCTGGATATTTTGGATACAATGCAATCTTTATGCACCCTTGGGAAAACTTCAGCATCAATTCTGTCCAAATTCAGTAAACGAGCAAGTGTACAATAAAATTCAAAGCCAATAACTTTCTGAAGTTTAGACAAATTCATCACCTAATCCTACTTGGGCAAGGATCACACAAATTCCTACAACAAAATCACCTTATCTGTACATTAGAATCAACTAGGTTAACATACAAAAATCTATAATTTACAGTACCCAACAACAAATTTCCATAAGTAACAAAATATATAGTAAATTCAGCAAAAATTAGAGAACCGGTGTCTTAAATGAGCTCAACACTTACTTCCAGCATAAAAAAAATTATATCCAGTGATCAAAGAACTATTAAAAAACAAATCAGAAACAAAAAGGTACCCAATTTCTAATATTAACGAAATGAATGAAATTAATTGGAGAATAATCTCACTTGAATCAACAAAACAGACCCTAAAAGGACTTTGAACCAAAAATAAACACCAAAAAAACACCATCCATGCACTTAAAAACAAGATATGGGCAGAGGTTTTTTCTCAAAATAAAAAATAACATCATACATTAAAATTAAAATAATACAGTAAAATCATACATGAAGAACAAAATAATCCAGCCTCGCAATCGCCATCGGATGAGCACCCATCAAGAAGCTAAAAAACGCTGATCAGAATCAAAATTTCTCAAAAATAAAATAATGTTAACATAATTCTACCAACGTTGCACAGTTTGCAAACCTCTAAGTACAACATGCCCACAGGTTAGAAAACTTCAAAGACAAATAGAACACTAAGGTTTGCAGTAGTCGTTCATTGAGATCTCAATCGATTAAACACGCCGACCAGGTGGTCGTTGAAATGGCCGACAGAAAACTACGATGAAAAAATTCCAGGATAGATGGGTCGGTTACCTTGCTAAGCAATTGAGTCATAGAGATCTTGGAATAGGGAACAATGAATTCAAGAATCATGTTCGAAGATCTAGGAACAAACATCAGCCATCCAATCGCCTATCAGTATTAAGATGAATATTCGAAATAATTCAGAAAAAGAGGACGAACAAAGAAATCCAAGTGAGAATAGAGATAGAGAGAGAGAGAGAGAGAGATATATATATATATATATACACACACACACCTGTGAAGCTCCGCCAACTCGTTGGATGGCTTCGATCAGAGCTCAGATCCAAGGCTTCGATCAGAGCTCATAACAAAAAGGAACGAGAACAGAAAAAAGGTTGAGAACTTTTTTATGGCTACTGACATGCTGGAGTTAGATATTGCTGGAGAATTGATGTGGTGGTGGGTTTGGGCATTTCTTGTGCCGCGGTTCTCTGATGGGCATATCCTTGACGACGGGACTAGCAAGAGGAAGGGCTTCTTCGTCCCATCCGGCCAGGGCGGCTGCTGATCGGAACCTAGGGCTGAGAACCCCATCTTTGGACTAGGAACAATGAGATGATGATGATCTCTTTCAAAAGAGGACAAATCAAAGAGAAGAGAGAAAGCGGTTTGCACCAACAGTGGATTCAACTCGAAATTTAAAAGACACAGATGTCATAAATCGGCTCAAGATACACTAATGTCTGAGTATGGTAGACCTTGCTGAAGGTCACATGGCCAAGGAGCATGATGATCGGGAGGGAACGGGGGGAAATTTTTGGGAATGAAAACAAAACGGGGGAAGAACATTTCGCACAGACCTAATTGCTGGCTACATAGAACACTTATTTACAAATTAGCCATTAAACATTTACAACTATTTCAGAGAAAGAGTTGTAATAACCATTTTTTTACAACTATCCAGGAAAAAAAGTTGTAATAAATATTTTTTACAACTTTCGGAATAAAAAAAGTTGTGATGTCAAAATTAACATTTACAACTATTCATGAAAAAAAGTTGTAATAACCATTTTTAACAACTATCCAGTAAAAAAAGTTGTAATAAACATTTTTTACAACTTTCGGAGAGAAAAAAGTTGTGGTAAACATTTATTACAACTACCAAAATAGAAACGTTGTCCTATAAAAGTTGTAAATGACTAGTTTTGTTGTAGTGATACGAGCTAACGAGCCTAGTACGGTTAATAATTTAGTTTAGAAATTATTCTAAAAGCATGTATGGTGAACGGAAAACTTAGTAGTAGGTTTATCAAAATTCGTAATAAGCTTTAAAACCAAATTATGGAAGGTCCAGATCAGAAAAGGGTTTCGAAATGGTAATTCCACAATAATCTGAAATGGGGGAAACGATGAGCACAACTTTGGCTTGTTGGAAGCTGAAATTATATGTGATTCGAAAAGTATATTAAAGGAAATGCGATGAGTCATTTGTATGACATAAATAAGAAAGGGAAAATTACAAATCGAATTGGGCAAAATAAAGGTACGGTTCAGAATAAAATTTATATAAGAAGGGACACGGTGTTTTCATGGGTACGGAAGGTATAGGCTGGCAGAATACAATGGGTTAGTATTCCAAATTTCGACAAAAGTTTTAGAGATCTTTAAGTCAACGAAGGAGCATGAAGTATAAATATATAAATATTAAAATTTCGAACGAATTTAAACTTAGGAAAAAGGAAATCGAAAAGATACTTTCAGAAAATTCAAGATTTGCAACGGAGAGGTTCGAAAATATTATACGACAGTAGCTTAATATAATATTTCGGCAAAATTTCGAAATTCAAAGAATGAAATCCGATCAACTATAGTGTGAAAATTTAGGCCCATGCTAAATGCTTCCAAGTTTTAAACCTGAAGAGAAATTCCAAATAAATAACATTTAAAATACTTTTTAGAGGGACCCGGATTTGCCAAACAACTGATTTATACAAGATCTTAAAGTACGAGTACAATGAACCGAGGACTGATATATGAAAATAATTGAAGTTCTATTTACCTTGGAAGATATTCTAAAGTAATCAAAATTGTAGTAAAGTTTTAAAACCAAAATACGAGAAATATTGGTTAGCAAAGCTACGAGATTAAAAATTTCGACCAATAGACTTCAAAATCTACGAAAGGATTTAACTCGATCGAATAAGGAGGAATTAAATATTTAAGAAGGGGGGTAGTCATCAAGAATTGCTTCTACACGAAGCTCCGGGATATAATGCACATTGATGCACCAGAGCCAAGAGGACTCGTGCCAGAAATGTGCAAACCCAAATCACACCTAACAACCAGCCTAGCAATCAAACTCTATTCTAGCAACATAACATATTCAAGCAACCAAACATATTCTAACAAACAAGACTGTCTAAGGGAAGAAGGCAACTAGACTGAGGGTTACCTGCAATAACTTCGTCCACAGTCTCAGCCTCAACTAAAGTCATCAGTGAAGCCTGCCTCCTCAGCGGAAAAGCCTGTCGAAAAGCCTGCTTCTGTGGAACAAGGGCTGCCCCACGTCTAACAGCTACGGGTGCTTTTCGTAGTTGAGCTCCGACTGGCGCTTTCCCCAGATGCTTAGCTCTCGGACAGTCCTTTAAGGTATGCGCTGCGGTGTAGGATCCTGCCAAAACAGAGTTAGGATCGATAAAAGAAGTTGAGACTTACGCTTGCGTATGCAGCACGGTAGTCTACGAACTTCGCCTTCGGATTCGCCACGACGGATCGAGTCTTCTCACGAACGGAGTAAGGCTACTAAATCCACAATCTAAATCTCTACTTTTAGATTAAGAACTTGGATAAAGGGAGAGGAAGTATTTCGGCAGAGCTTCGCTAGAATGAAGATGCATGCATGAATGCCATGCAAAAGTGTTAGGAAATGGCTAACCCTTGGGTCTTATTTATAGCCCCCAAGGTAGTTATTTTAGGATAAATTGTTCCTTTGGAACAATTTAACTAAGGTGTACCATCGTACATGGCATATTATAAGCTTAAGTTGTACCATATGCATGGTACAATATAAGCTTAAGATATTACCCCTTTATTAGCCATATGTCGCATGCACTTATGCACATATAATGCGACTTTCCCATCAATCTAGAGATCCTCTCCGCAAGGGAACATATTCCCTTTGCGTACGACTTCGTGTACGCGATGTTCGAGGTCCGTATTCCCTCGTATATCCCCTACAAGGGTGTACTAACGTCTTCCATATCCAACATCTCCCACTCATACTTGAGGGGATTGTAAGAGAACGTCTTTCTCTTAGTTCTTTCATCTATCATACCGAGAAATAGACCGTGCGACCGTCATGCGCGTAGAGTCTGTTGTTGTGCACTTGTTAGAGATACACAACGACCTCGAAGGTGCAAAGTTGAGTAGTTCAACGCATGCTTTACCCTAGATTATTTCTTCACATTTCTTATACTTTACATTCAACAATTGAATCCCATCTGGATCACAATTGGCTGGCCAGCTTTGAATCATTAAAGTCCAAATGTGAATATGAAATCAATCTTCCTTTTCTTGCGAACCTTCTGATCTTGACTAGACTCACTTTTCTAACGTGCCCCGCCGAGCCGAATTATCATAGCCCATAAGTAACACGCTAAGATAGCGATCATCTCGTCAAATCTAAAGGAACCAATTTGAGTCCTTGAGGGTAAGAGTTAAGGCCCGTATGGCCTTTGAGTCTCACATAATAGCAAACACTATTGCTACTAACTCAGTGGTCGAAATGCATACGTGGTATGAACACGTATTACAACATCACTCCTTTCCCAGGGAGAGTATGTCTTAATGATGTTGTACGGATGAAAGATCAGACACCACAGTGCCTATCTTTTGAGTCCCCTTACTACCCATGAAATATTCCCAGACTCTCATCCTGCATAAGATAGATATGATTTAAAAAATCCTATGAGATCTCTTTCAAATATCCTTGTGATATAGATCTCAGATCTTTTGTAAGCATCCATATGATGCAGATCTTTCATTCGACTATCTTGTTTAAGTCATGACTCTAAATCATTCGTCTAATGATTTTGACTTTAAACTAGTCTCATCTCTATCTTATCCATCTGATAAGATAAGGCGGTTGCTCATGTGAGAGAGCCAACCTTAATCTGTCCGACATACACACAATTCAGCTGAGATTTCAAAAATGTACACAAACATTTCTTAAGAAATTCATATGCAATGTTGGAAAAAGAACTTATTCTTTTATTAATTTTGATCATTTCTTAGACATGGGAATATATATTGGTACAACTCAGCTCATACGCAATCCTTGGGATGATAAGTGTTTATAAAACACATTTCTGGGGATCGCTTTCGTAAGCTGATCCTCTATCATCTCATGCGTAGATATGTACCTTATGTCTACCTTCTTGGTTTTATCATAGTCTTTTGCAAATCTGCAGTTCCTTTAAGATACTGCATTATCCTCTTAACCGCTTTCCAGTGTTCTTGCCCTGGGTTGGATTGGTAACCATTTACCATTCCAACGGCAAAACAGATGTCCGGTCTTGTATGCATCATAGCGTACATAAGACTATCAACTGCACTGGAATATGGAACTTTTTCCATAATTTCCTTTCCCTTTTGGTTCTTTGGACATGATTTCAGATATAAATTATCGCATCTGCTTATAGGAGTATCAATTGGACTTGCAGTCCTACATATTAAACCGTTCTAGAACCTTCTTTAAATAAGTCTCTTGTGAAAGAGAAAGAAGTTTCTTCGAACGATTCCTTGAAATCTTAATTACAAGGATATATGTGGCTTCCCCATGTCTTTCATCTCAAAACTGATGAAAGTCAAGCCTTGATATCCATCACAAAGCCCTTGTCATTTCTGGTTATTAAAATGTCATCTACATATAGAGACATAATAACATGCTTGCTTTTAATTCTCTTGATATATACGTAGTTATCTTCATCAAGTATGGAAAATCCATTTGATAAGACAACTTCTTGAAATCGTATATACCATTGCCTCGAGGATTATTTAAGACCATATATGGGCTTACGAAGTTTACAAACCTTATGTTCGTTTCCTTCTTTTACAAACCATGTTGGTTGTTCCATATAGATCTCCTCGTCCAATTCTCCATTGAGAAAGGCAGTCTTTACATCCATCTGATGTAATTCGAGATTTAAGCAAGCTACCATTGCCAGAATCAGGTGAATCGAGGTAAAACGCACAACAGGTGAGAAGGTCTCTTCGTAGTCTATCCCTTCCTGTTGCGTAAAACCTTTCGCGACAAGGCGAGCTTTATATCTGTCAATAGAGCCATCAGCCTTATGCTTGATCTTGAGAACCCATTTGTTCCCAATAGCTCTACGTCCTCTGGGTAAGTTAACTAAGTCCCAGACTTGGTTAACTTTCATGGATTTCAATTCCTCCTTCATCGCTTCCATCCATTTGTCTTTTGCAGGGCATGATACGGCCTGTTTGAAAGTAGCAGGCTCGTCATCATCTTGTAGTAAAGTCATAAAGGTTTGCGGAAATTCATCCTCAAATCTTAGAGGAGCCAACCTTGTACGACTACTACGTCGTATTTGAGATTCTTCAAGTCCTTGTTGACTCGAAGTTAGATCAATTCTAATATCACTCCCACTTGAAATGTCGTTAGAATTGCTCCCACTTGGATCATTATTCCCGTATGGAATAGGATAATCGTCATTCGTATAATCCATTGGTGAAGGTTGAAACATATTTTCATTTTCACCAAGAATTCTCCCACTCGAATGAGGTAATCCTTCTTGATCATAAATCTCAAATAGAGATAAGTCCTGACTTATCTCGCCCTGTCTTGGAAACTCGTTTTCCAAGAAAGTGACATCACTCGACTCAAACTCAATTAGCCCACCATTGTCTTCCTGACTAACAAAAACATAACCTTTGGAGTTTTCTGCGTATCGTATAAAGATACATTTCCTTCCCCTTGGCCCAAGTTTGCCATACTTATGGGAGGAAATATGTGCGTAGGATGCACAACCCCAAGGTTTCAAAATGTTTAAGTCAGGAGACCTTTGGTTCCACAACTCATAAGGAGTGGAGCTAACTGATTTCGAGGGTACGCGGTTTAAAATGAAAGTGGCCGTCAATAATGCATCACCCCAAAAGGTGATTGGCAAGTTAGCTTGCGCCATCATTGAACGGACCATTTCTGTAACGACTGCTTTTCATGTATCAGGATTTAATATAATATAATATATGTTTTGATGGATTTTCTCCTCATGTGTGGTTTTCGTCTCCGTAGCTTTCATTTCCGATCGATTCGTCGTATTTTCTCGCTTCTTCCTTATGATCGTCGATTTCGAAGTATGTCACTCGTGACGGACTTCATAACGGTCGTATCTAACTATTAGATCAAGCCTAGGAGTCTTAGGAATCGATCCCGGGGCCCCGCGCTCCGTATCGATACTTTTGGTGCTCATTAGCCGGTGTAAGAAGGGCCACCGACCGACTAGATGACGATCCAGTCGGTCGGCAATCCTTCTTGGACCGACTAGTTAGCTTTCTAAATTTCTCAGGAGTTACTGTTTATCGTTAGTCGGTCTAAGAACGTTGGTTGACCGACTAGGTTGCAAACTAGTCGGTCAGCAATGCTTCTTGAATCGACTAACTCGTCAAATTATTTTTGTATCAGTTACTGTTTACTCTTAGTCGGTCTAAGAACGTTCATCGACCGACTAGATACTAAACTAGTCGGTCAGTAATTGTTCATGGACCGACTAACTCTAGAATCCTATTTTCGTTCAGGAGTTACTGTTTGCACCTAGTCGGTCTGCGTTGGTCGACCGACCGACTAGTTGCCAAACTAGTCGGTCAGTGGTTGCTCTTTGACCGATTAACTAGTGTTAAAACCCTAATTTCTGGGCAGCCGCCAGCTCAACCTATTTATACCCAACCCAAACGACTTCTTCTTCTCCAACACGACCCAAAACCCTAAAATCTTCCCCCTTCAGCCCCCATCTTCCTCCAAGCTCCATTTCTCCATTCCAAGCCCTAGAATCATCATCCAATCCAACCATTCACTCCATCCACTTCTCATCTTCCCCAAATCTCCATCAAAACCCATCAAAATCCCCAAATCCTCCAAAACCCTAGTTTCCCCAAACTTCTTCAATCTTTTCCAGATCTGATCCTAGGGTTCCCCGGAGTGTTCCTTCCGTCTCCTCTTGGTAAGAAATCGATTCCTCTATGTTTTCATAGTCTATTAGTATTTTTATGAAACCCTAATTAATTTCAAGTGTTTGGTGCTTGTTTCCCCCATAACAGTGATTTCCCCATAGATTGGCGTCCGTGTGACGAAGTAGTCGCCATCCACGGTGCTAGGCAAGTGAAACTTGCATCTCTTGATTTAGGCCATGTCTTAGGCCATTTACCTTGCTTTAGCGTAAAAGAGACTAGACGGTGAAAGGATAGCCATCTAGACGCCTTTGACCTAGCTTGACAATGAAGCTTGGTCCGTCACTTTCATCATGCTTGTATGTCACGTTTACTTTCCTTAACGGTACGCGTATTAACTGTTTATGTCATCCATGCATCCTTAACTGTCATTGCATTTCGCCTGCCATGTTTAATTTAATTAACGGTACGCGAATATGTTCATGTCATTGCATTTCACCTGCCATGTTTAATTTAATTAACGGTATGCGAATATGTTCATGTCATTGCATTTCGCCTGTCACGTTTAATTTAATTAACGGTATGCGAATTATCTGCTCATGTCATTGCATGCTTGAATACTCATCGTGATTGCGTAGCATCGCTACATACTAGTGCTACTTGTTCCGGCTAGGTGCACCCCTACGCCATACTTATCAAATACACTTTCTGGCTCGTGTTCCAGAAGACGAGCTCATCACAGCCTGCGGGCAATAGGGCACTCGTTGAGTGACCCCTTGTACTTGATACTTGAACACAGCCTGCGGGCAATAGGGCACTCGTTGAGTGATCCCTTGTACCTTACTTGTTACTTGACATTACATGTCACCCCTACCACTTGATGCTTGCCACTTGTACTCTCCTTTACCTTACTTGTTACCACCGTACTTTACTTGCCATGCACCATGTTTTAATTGCTAGGTTGCTAGTTTACCATTATTCCCGTTTCCTTGCACAAGTCTTTCGACTTGCTGACATGTGCCCCTTTTCTCTTTTGGGTGACACATGTTAGAGCCCGAGCCTGAGTTACTTGTTGAGGACGAGGTGTTTGCTGACGCCGAGCCCGTACTTGTGTTTGACGGGGAGTACGTGGACACTGGGGACCAGTCCTAGTGTCCTCGTTGTGTTTTACTTTTTAGACAGTTGTTTGGTTATCGATGCGTAGCACCCATACTTGTTGTTGTTGCAGTTTTGTTGGCCTTGTTCTGGGCCTTTAGACTCTTTTCTTTTAGCCTGGTGGCTTTTCTGGATGTTGGACTTTTGTTGATGTTGGACAATTTGTGAGATGTGGAATTTTATTTCAGTCTCGCCTTGTGTTATTATTGCTATTCCGTTGTGGTTACAGGGACCTGCTTATGTATTGTGGACGCTTATCGGGTTTGGGGCTTCACAGCTCCACTCCCGTGCGGACCTTTTCACGTCTCGCCTCCATTTCAGGGAAGCGGGTCGTGACAATTTCCATTAAAGTCCTATTTCTCCTTTCTGCAACACCGTTTTGTTGAGGAGTATTAGGCATAGTTACCTGATGTACTATGCCTTTTTCATCACAAAGTTCCTTAAAACTTATTGATTGATATTCACCGCCCCTATCGGTTCGCAAGACCTTAATCTTGCGATCTAATTGATTCTTCACTAAACTCATATAGTTTTTAAAGCAAGCCAAAGCTTCACTTTTGTGGGATATCAAAAAGATATGTCCGAATCGGGTGAAATCATCAAAAAAAGTGATGAAATAGGACTTTCCGCGTCTTGTCTTGACATTCATCGGACCACATATGTCCGAATGGATAAGCTGTAATGGAACCTCGGCCCTTGTGCCGGTTCCAAACGGCTTGCGACAAGATTTCCCCACAAGGCAATGTTCGCAGGTCGACATTTCAACCTTTGAAACATTAGATAGAAGGCCACGTTTGGCAAGTCTATCCATACGCGTTGGTCCAATATGACCAAGCATTGCGTGTCAATAAATTATATTAGACTCATTAGTCAAAGAATTTGTCACAAGGAAATTTTCATTACATGAGGAATCATACATTGTACTTATTACAATAAATCCTTTAAATACAAACCCAGTACCAATAACGGAATTATTACAAAATAGGTCCATATTACAATCATGAAGGAACCAACTATAACCAAGACCCATTAAATTGACCACAGTTTTAATATCCCTTTGAATATACGGAATGAAGAGAACATCATGAAGTAGGAGAGTGCGGCCGTTGTCCAAGACTAGCTTGCGAGTCCCAACGCCTTTCACTTCAACACGTGTGTTGTTTCCTACATTGATCCACTTCATTCCTTGGGGTATCCGGTGATACTCCATGAAGGACCGTCTGTCCTTTGCTATGTGGTCGGTGGCACCTGAATCAATTATCCCAAAATGGATTAGATTCCACAAGAAATAGTGAACTAGAAACACATATGTAACTAGTATTACAAGTTATCTCGTCACTTCCACTCGTACACGAACGAGCATAGTGACCGAGCTTGTTGCACTTGAAGCATTTGATCCTTTTCAAGTCTTTCTTCTTGTGCCATTTCTTGTGCTCACCCTTATGTTTGGGTTCCTTGGTAGACTCAGGTTGCTTATTACGTTCATTAGAAGACTTCGAACGATCTTTACGTTTCTTTCCCCCGTGTGAGGAACTAGCAACCATGTGCACTTCTGCACTTGGCTTGGCAGTCGCAAGCCGCTCTTCCTCTAATTCGAGGTGCTTGGAAACATCGTTGAAGGTCTTGATGCTCTCATTATGAGTGAGATGCATCTTCATCTGATCCCACCCATTTGGTAGGGAACGTATGACTGCTTGGATTTGTTGCTCATCAGTGAGCACATGACCTGCGTCCTTTAACTCCGAGATAAGGTTCGCCATATGTCGCAGATGTTTCCCCATGGAATGATCTGGACATTTCTTATATGAATCAAACCTTATAGTTAAGGCGCGAAGTTTGGACACCGATGTGCCACCGAACTTCTCCTCTAGCTTGGACCATATGTCCATGGCTAGGTCATGTTCTCGGAAGATGCGCATTATGTCATCAGCCATACTGCTTAATAACGTAATGCGCGCTATCTTGTTCTTCCGAGACCAAGCATCAAAAGCTTCCTTGTCTCGTCTGTGTTGGGCCGTAGTGCCCAACTCAGGTTCAATCATTACGTTCTTTAGAGTTTCGAGAACTTCTTGCTCCTCTAAAACGTATTGTATCTTGATGGACCAAAGTTTGTAATTATCGCCGTTGAGTTTTTCACCTTCGTTTAACTCAGCGACGATATTCTTTGAAGCAGAAGACATTTTACTTTTAAAATGCTGCAAAAGACACAAAACCGAAGGTTTGATCAAAACATTGCATAAAAAATTCTTAAAATATAACTCCCACTTGAAATGATAATAGAATATCCCATTTGGATAGTTCTAAAAATTCAAATCCCACTTGGAATTATATTATATTTGATAAGTTACTTTCGAAAAATATTGAAGATGTTGTTCTAGAATCGAAAAGGTCTCTTTGATTCCAATCACCATCTAGAACAACCTTCAATATTCCCCCATCACTTATCAAACAATAGTACTCTTATAGTACTAGCAGCGGAAAACGAGTTTGAAAACGTATTTTTCAGATATAATTCCCACTTGAAATGATAATAGAATATCCCATATGGATAGTTCTAAAATCAACTCCCACTTGGAATGATATTCATAATTTGATAAGTTACTTTCGAAAAATATTGAAGATGTTACTCTAGAATTGGAAAGGTCACTTTGTTTCCAATCACCATCTAGAGTAACTTTCAATATTTCTCCCTCACTTTATCAAATGTTAGTACTCTTATAGTACTTTGCAGCGGAAAAGCGTTTTTGAAAACTTATTTTTCAAAACGTATGAAAACGTATTTTTCAAAAAAAAATGAATATTTCATCTTAGTACCCTTATGATACTTAGTGAAACATTCGGCACTTCCTGACCATTTGTCGGGAGTGAGCCGTAGCCGTGCCTAGGTCGGATCCCCCTTTTGGGATTTTCTGCAAACTATCGTCGCTGGCTCCCGTATGGATCCAGGCGTTTCTCCCCGTATGAGAGAATTTTGATGCAGACGACTGTCGTTTGGCCCCGTATGGGCTAGTCGGCACGTTCATGTTCAACCAAGGCCTTTTGCCGAATTGGTCGACCAAAACACCCAAATTGGTCGACCAAAATTTGGTCTTCTTTACTCCCGGCCAGGGCCCCTGCCCTGGCCGAGGCTGGCCAAGGGCCACTGCCCTGGCCGGCCAGGGGCGGCCTGCGGCAGCCCTGGCCACTGCCAGGGCTGGCCGGGCCACTGGCCTAGCCTGGCGCTGCCCTAGCCAAAGGGCCAGAGGCCGGCCAGGCCTCTGCCTGGCGCTGCCCTAGCCTCTGCCAGGGCGGTCAGGCCCTGGCCGGGGCCAGGGCCTCTGCCCTGGCCGAGGCCAGGGTGGCCGGGCCCTGGCCTGAGGCCAGGGCGCTGCCCTGGCCTCTGCCAGGGCGGCCAGGCCCTGGCCGGGGCCAGGGCCTCTGCCCTGGCCTCGGCCAGGCCCTGGCCGGGGCCAGGGCCCCTGCCCTGGCCTCGGCCAGGGAGGCCAGGCCATGGCCTGGCCGCGGCCAGGGCCTTCTGGCCCTGGCCGTGGCCGGCCGGCCGTGGCCTGGCCATGGCATTTTTGCCTTGACCGGCCATGGCCCTTTGGCCATGGCCGGTTTCCCTTTTCATGGGTGGCCGCACACCCCCGTCGGAGGGGGTTGTCGCGGTGGTTATTGGCCGTAGCCAACCCCCTCCGCATGGGGAGGGGGGTGCATGGCCTTCATAACCCATTTGGTCATGGTGCACATGCACAAAAAAAAATTCATCTTCCCCGATGGGAATAACCACCACCTTCTTCCTCGATGAAGCACCCGTTCGTCGATGAAGCACCCGTTCGTCGAGAAATTAGTTATTTCCTAATGGCCGCGTGCCAAAAATGAATAACATACTACGTGAACGGTCGGTTCTTTCCGTCACGGAGAGTTCCTACCATATCCGTAATGATAGGAGACCCTAACGTGAAAAGAACAACCGCTGCGTTCTCTCCGTCACGAAGTGTTCCTAAAATATCCGTAATGGTAGGAGACCCATTCGTGAAAAAGACAACGACTTGTTCATAGTTTCTCCGGGGCGAACCCGTATGGCTCTGATACCAATGTAGGATCCTGCCAAAACAGAGTTAGGATCGATAAAAGAAGTTGAGACTTACGCTTGCGTATGCAGCACAGTAGTCTACGAACTTCGCCTTCGGATTCGCCACGACGGATCGAGTCTTCTCACGAACGGAGTAAGGCTACTAAATCCACAATCTAAATCTCTACTTTTAGATTAAGAACTTGGATAAAGGGAGAGGAAGTATTTCGGCAGAGCTTCGCTAGAATGAAGATGCATGCATGAATGCCATGCAAAAGTGTTAGGAAATGGCTAACCCTTGGGTCTTATTTATAGCCCCCAAGGTAGTTATTTTAGGATAAATTGTTCCTTTGGAACAATTTAACTAAGGTGTACCATCGTACATGGCATATTATAAGCTTAAGTTGTACCATATGCATGGTACAATATAAGCTTAAGATATTACCCCTTTATTAGCCATATGTCGCATGCACTTATGCACATATAATGCGACTTTCCCATCAATCTAGAGATCCTCTCCGCAAGGGAACATATTCCCTTTGCGTACGACTTCGTGTACGCGACGTTCGAGGTCCGTATTCCCTCGTACATCCCCTACAAGGGTGTACTAACGTCTTCCATATCCAACATGCGGCGCCACAAATCAAGCACTGGCCCAGCTTCCGCCTGCACTGTTCCTTCTTATGACCAATCTTGCCACAATGATGGCACACCTTCCGACTCGGCCCAGCTTCCGGTGCTTGCTACTGCGGAACTCTATCCGATGCCTTCCGCAGTTGATTTGCATGCCGACAATCCTTCACCGAATGAGTAGCACCACCACAAACCAAACACTGACCTAGAAAGCTTCTGCACTGCTCATTGACGTGCCCAGTCTTGCCGCAGAAATAGCAAGCCTTCCGAGTAGATCCACCACCAGCTCGGATATGACGTCTTCTAGCCATCTAGCGTCATAGAAATGGACCAAAATTAGACTCAAAGCTTAATGACTCGGATGTCGAACTTAGTTCTTTGTACATTCTAATATTATTATCGTTATTCCGATATTCGCAGTTACAGAAGAGAGACCTGCATGGGCCACCACTAAAACCTGTCACGCCCCGCTTCCCAAAGCAATGGAGGCGAGACGTGAGAAGGTCCGTACAGACGTGGAGCTGTGAAGCCACACGCCTGATAAGCGTCATCAAAACATATACAGGTCCCTGTAAGTGCAAACGGAACAACAATAATAATGACGAGAAAGAGAGACTGAAATAAAATCCCAAATCTCAGAATTGTCCAACATAAAATTTAGTTCAACATCCAGAAAAGCCACCAGGCTAAAAGAAAGAGTCTAAAGGCCCAGAACAAGGCCAACAAGGACAAACATAAACAGAGTATAGGTGCTGTGCACCGACAACTACAGCAGTCTAAAACAAAAGGGAAAGCTCAACGAAGACACTAGGACTGGTCCCCAGTGTCCACGTACTCCTCCACAGCAAACGCGGGTCCTGACTCAGCGTCAGCGAACACCACGTCCCCAACAACGAACTCTGGCTCGGGATCTAACATGTGTCACCCAAAAGAGTTAAGGGGCACATGTCAGCAAGTCTAAAAGACTTGGGCAAGGAAACTGAAAGGAAGGTAAACTAACAACCTAGCAGTTATAGTATGATGCTCAGCATGGCAAGTATAAAATGGAAGTGACAAACAAGGTAGGGTGCAAGTAACAAGTATGGCATGGATGACAAGTTTTACAGGTATAAACACGGACAAGTACAAGTCAAGTAAATCACGTCAAGTAAACACGTCGTGCATAGAGATTCCGCCTGTTGGCTAGAGTGGCTGATCGGGCCAACTCCTAAGCTCAAGTGACCGTTTATCTCTACCCCTCCACGTATGTCGAGCCAGGGCATTACCCCGAACACGGAATGCTCGCTTCTGGATCACGAGCCAGGAAATGTGCTTAACACGTATATCGAGCCAGGGCATTACCCCGAACACGGAATGCTCGCTTCTGGAACACGAGCCAGGAAGTGTATTTAACAAGTATGGCGTAGGGTTATGCCCGCATAACGGGTGCCTAGCCGGTAACATGGAAACACGGACTTGTACAAGGATTTGTAGCGTGTGCTACGATGCAACATTCAATGCATGGATGACATGGCATGGCATGTAGTAAGGCGTACAGGTAAGGAATTTAAACATGTCAATTTAATATGCATGAACAACAAGTTAAAGGGTTGGATCTAACTTCGTTATCAAGCTAGATCAATTGAGGTGACGGATCTAGTTTCGTTGTCAAACTAGATCAAATAGGCGTCTAGGCAGCTATCATTTCACTGTCTAGTCTCTTTTACGCTACAACAAGCAAATGGCCTAAGGCATGGCCTCAAACCCTAAGTGGCAAGTTTCACTTGCCTAGCACCGAGGATGACGATCAACGAGGCACGTCACAAAATGTTAGCTACGGGGTTGAGATCGCTGCCATGGTAAAACAACATTAGAACAGCGTCCAACCTAGTTTATTATTAGGGTTTCAATAAAATCACAAAGAGGGTTATGAGAATATCAAAGGATCGAACCCTACCGTGATAGAAGTAGAAGATCGATGCCGAGCAAGCACGGCGACGGAAGAACGATTCGAAGAACTACAGTTCAGATCTGGAAATGGGGAGAAAATCTGGAAAACGGGATTTTGGCGGGTTTTTTGGGGGTTTCCCGGCGGCCTAGAGGTGATGGCCGACGCAATGGAGGGTGAGGGAGCTCCGGGGATGAAGGAGGAGAGCCAGGGGAAGATGGATGATGATTTGAGGAAGAAGGAGGCTCAGGAGAAAAAGAAAGAAGAAAGAAAAACGATTGGGGGTTTAAATAGGAAAAGTCGGCGGCTGGGCAAACCCTAGGTTTACGACAGCAGTTAGTCGATCAAAGAAGAGTTGTTGACCAACTAGTTTAAGAACTAGTCGGTCGGTAGACCAACTGTGACCGACTAAAAGCGAACAGTAACTCAGGTCGACAAACTGGTCAATGAATTAGTCGGTTAAAAAACAATGGCTGACCGACTAGTTTGCTACCTAGTCGGTCGAAAGACGTTCTTAGACCGACTAACGATAAACAGTAACTTAGGTGAAATTTATCAAAGGAACTAGTCGGTCTGAGAGCAAGTTCTGACTGACTAGTTTCACATCTAGTCGGTCGGTGGTTGATCTTAGACCGACTAAGAGTAAACAGTAATTCCTGTACAATTGATTCAATGAACTAGTCGGTTTGAGAAGAGTTGCCGACCGACTAGATCTCAATCTAGTCGGTTGGTTCCCCTTCTTGAACCAACTAAGGTGCACGAAAAGTGTCGAATTGAAGCGCGAAGCTTCGGGAAGATTCCTACGGCTTCTAGGATCAACCTATCTCTAAGATATGAGCGACTTGAAGTTCGTCATGAGTGACTTACTCCAAGATCAACGATTTAAGGAATAAGCTAGAAAATCACGATGAAACGAACGAAAACGAAGCTACGGAGATGAAAACCACGCATAATGAGAAAATCCACCAAAACATATATATATATATATATATAATATAGATAATCCAAATACATGAAAACTAGTCGTTACATTTATATTTTATATATTCACGTACATCTTCTGCGTAATTTCCCGTCGTTTTTCATTATTTTGAGTCCGTCTTTTTGTGATTTTTAGTTCCTTTTCACTTCCGTTGTGTTTGTGTGCTTTTGCAGGATATTGCTGGTGTAGGGGACATACCAGGCTAACATCATGAGTCCCCGGAGCAACGGGAGGTGTCGCACGAGATCCTGAGAGCAAATCATCAAAAGAAACCACGTATCAGCTCTCAACCGATCGGGTGGACAGATCCACCCGATCGGTTCGTGCAGACATATCAGTCCAGAGGAAGAGATGATTCCACCCGATCGATTCAGTGATCGGGTGGATGCGACACAGTTTGCTGTTTTTAGAGCCAAAGTTCACCCGATCGGTTGACTTGTCAATCGATCGGGTCACCTGTAGCAGTTGATTCCATGCTCAAGAATTCAAGGACTCATCCGATCGGTTCAGCGATCGGGTGAGGTTTATCAGAGCCGAAGACCAAGTTTCCCGATCGTCTCACCCGATCGGTTGAAGTTTCAACCGATCGGGTGGACGTCTATTTTTGTCTTTTAGTGGGAATATTCGCTGGCATCTTGCCAAAATGTATAAATAGGGCTAGGTTTCCCAGAAAACGTAATCCCCATTTTCTTAAGCTGTTTTAGGGATTATGGCTGCTCTGAATTTATTTTTATTTGTAGGTTTCTTGATCGTTTCAATAATTTAATATTGTGTTTATATTACCATTTGCTACAATAATCTATTGCTTGATTTTCATTTTGATGGCAAAAATCTGTTTCATTGCATCTCATGCCATGATTAGTGAGTAGTTCTTAATTCTGCGACATTGGTGGAAACCCCTTCGTGGGTTCTCCCTAGAACGGCCATATAATTAGAGACTCGATAGGATATATGGATTTAGATGGTTACACAGGGGATTTTCATTGTCACTGGTGGAAGAAAGACCGCCTTTGACCGTCGGGCCAAGGGGAAATAAAACGGAAGTTTGATCCCATAGTCACAGCTCACCCCCTAGCGTAGACATTGATTCCTCGCGCATGGGAACGGCTTGGATGAAATGTCGGGAGCAATCGTTGCGAGCTTAGTGCTCCCGGAGTCGGTCGGTGCTGGACATGGGAATGCCCACCGTCCGAACCCGGGTAGACCTGGCGTATCATCCTGGGCATCGACCGGAATATCGGGCCCACGGGATGCTAGGTACCGCTATTAGAGGCAACGTCTCACCGCTAGACCCTATAATCCGATCACATCCCTATCCATCGGTCGTAATAGTGAGAACTCATAATAGGGCGGAAGACAAGGTCCTAGGTTACCTTTTTTATCTCTTACACCTTTTCCATTAGTTTACCATCGTGACATCCAACAAGCGATTAAGCTATCTCACCCACCGGGTGATCAGGATCCTGCTTATTCACAAGCACAACACACGCCTCCCTGTGTTCGACCCCCAAGCCACACTTCTACACCGTGCGCTTGTGGTTAAAATTTTTTATCCTAGAATCCCCGTCCTGATTTGAGTGCCAAACAGATGGGCAGTCACAGTACAGCCGAGGTGGTTCGAGGAAGCAGAGGTAGGCGCTATGCAGAGGGAGATCGATAGGGAGGAGGAGGCCGCTCAGTACAGGCGACTACAGGAGGAAGCGTCTCTTCAACGGCTTCGCCTCCTCGATGGTGAAAGGGGAGGCTTTAGGAGGGGAGCCGAGAATTTCCCTTGGCGTCGGCCTCGATGGTGCGGAGGGACGCCCTGCTGGATCATCCTGTTGAAAGCTACCGTCGTAGGTGATCACCTAGCTCGAGGTGAGGGGGGCACAAATTTCACAGAAGGAGCCCCCCTCGGCGAGGCCACCACTCTCCTAGGCATGGAGACGGGCGACGGAGGAGCCGCGACCATAGTCTTATCCCTCGGAAGAGAGGGAGGAATGCCTTTGAGCACCGAGGTGGCTCATCCGGTGGTTCCAACCGGTGGGATGGAGAGCCGACACCTGTCACGCCCCGCTTCCCAAAATGGACGGAAGCGAAACGTGACGAGGCCCGCTTAGGCCAGAGCTTGAGAAGCTCGGACCCAATAAGCGTCTGTAGGGGTACCATTTTAAACGATTTCCAGGTTCTTGCATTTTTATAGTTCGAAACAACAGAAAGTACGGAAAGGAAGTTGCATTCATTAAATAGAGATATACTATCCAACAAGTACAAAGTCTAAAATAAAGCCTAAGCGTGGCAACAAACTATCTAAAAGAAACTGAAAGCAGTAACCTCTGAAAGTGGCGACTAAAAAGACCTCAAGGTCTGGTCCTTGTCAGGTACGTACTCTGGTGACGACGTCCTCGGCTCCACGTACTCCAGCGAGTCTGTCTCGTCCATGATCTCTGGCTGAACACCTGACGTACAACACCCAAGAAAAAGGAACTGTACGTCAGGTAAAGTCTACAAGAAGGGTTAGTACTGCAAGTGCACCGAACTTTAAACAACGGTTTACTAGTTGATTAGCATGCTGAGGTTCTTTTACACAACAGTTTACTGGTTGATTAACATGCTGAGGTTATAACAGAGTAACACGACAGGAAGTAACGCAGCAGGAAGTAAAACGGGACAAGTAGTAGTCGTAGCGTGTGCTACCAACTACGGGACTAGCCTACAGGTGTCAAGACAATACGTGACGTGACGGAAGCAAGGCAGGACAAGACAAGTGAGACACGAAAGGGTTCACGCCTTACGGTTCGAGGGGGATCAGACCCTCTTGCCGTGCGCACGCTCAACCCAACCCCAAACCCCAAGGAAGACAAGACAAGACAAGACACCAGTACAAGGGATCACTCGCTCTAGCTTGGCGAGTGCCCTATTGCCCGCAGGCTGAGAATCAGTACAAGGGATCACTCTCTCTAGCTTGGAGAGTGCCCTATTGCCCTCGGGCTGTGTATCAGTACAAGGGATCACTCTCTCTAACTTGGAGAGTGCCCTATTGCCCGCAGGCTGTGAATCAGTACAAGGGATCACTTAGAGAGTGCCCTATTGCCCAGCGGGCTGTGCAAGACGGGACGGGACGTGACAAGACAGGAAGGGTTATTCTAGGGTGTCCACACACACGCACACACATGATAGCCCTACAGCATCAAAAGTTGTTGTTGTCAGGCTCAGACTTCGTCGTCAAGTCTGAGCCGTCAGGAGTCGTCCCAGACGCTATCATTTCACGTCCGGTTCTATACATTCACAGTCTAACAGTTCTAGCAACCTAAGACCAAAGCACGGTCAAAAACGCAAGTGGGTACACTTGCCTGCGATGGCGAGTGTGTCGTCCTCTCGAAGCGTCTCATCCAAGCGTCTCGTCCGCAGTAGTCCGTCTGAAATATCGCCACGGCGACGGTGTCAGGTCTCAAATTTATCAAATCCTATTAGGTTTCGTTTCTAGGTTTTCGGGACTATCCTATTCGTCAGAAGCCGCTTTTTGATGTATCAACCTAATCGACGATCTATCCTATGTGCACAGTCAAATTAGTCCGTTCGTCGATTTTCTATGTTCAAACAACATTTTACAGGAGCTGGAAAGTAAATTTAGTTCAAGTTGACGGTTTTTAGTTTAGGGTTCAGTCAGCTATTGTGGGGGTTTCTACGAGTTTCAGGGAACCAACCTGAACCGGAGTTTGCCGTAGAATGGATGTCGTGTCTGATCGGAGAGCTCCTCAGCTTCAGATCTGGTCCTCGCACGTCTCTCCAAAAGTTCGAACTTGCGACGAAGGCCTACGACGTGTCGCAACGTCGTAGACGGCAAATCCGCGAAGTGGCACGTCCAAGTGGGGCCCACAGCAGTGCTAGGGGTCCAAGGGGGCCCACAACACCTCAGGAGCACTTGGGGGACCCACCACAGAAGTTGGTGTGGGAGAAACCCACTTGCGACGAAGTTCGGTCGGTCGTACACTGCCGTTGCGGAGGGTTCTCTCGGTCAGACCGAGAGGAGCTCTCGGTCGGCGCTGATGCAGCACAGCGGGGTCGGGGCGTGGTGCGGTGCGAGGGATTTTGTCGGTCAGACCGACAGATCCCGTCGGTCGTGCGAGCTGCGGGTGCGGGCGAAGCGACGGGCGATGCAGCGGGGCGGCCTCTCGGTCAGACCGACAAGGCGGGTCGGTCGGGCGCTGGCGATGCGGAGCGGAGCGGTGCGGGCGGCTGTGCGGAGGAATCCCTCGGTCAGACCGAGAGAGAGCCTCGGTCGGAGCGGGCGACAGCGGGGGGGGGGGGGGGGGGGAAACGATGCAGCGGGCTGTGCGAGCGGCGATGCGGGGTGCTGCTCCGGTCGTGAAAGGGGATTTGCGGGGAGAGCTCCGGTCGTGCACGTTGCGATCGTCGCATCGTTGCGACGAAGCTTTGGAAGAGGAAACGGCGGCTAGGGTTTTGAGCAATGACGAAATAACTTTTCCTAGGGCTAACTTAAATAGGTTAGAGCTAGGGTTAGGGTTAGGGTTCAGAAAAACTTTATTAAAATAATTTAAAATAATTAATTTAGTTAAAATTACTCTCCTCTCCCTCACGCGAAATTGATGCGGCCAAAAATTCTAAAATTTTGCCTAAAAATTCCTTAATACGTTATCATAATATAGTAATTTTATTGTAATTAAAAGTTTTATAAAAATAGGTTTTAAAATTATTTAAAGCTTTCAAAAAAATAGAAAATAGGTCAAATTAAGTCCAAAAATTATAAAATAATTATGGGGTGTTCTAGATGACTAAAGAAAGATAGTGGAGAAGACGGATCTATATTTCGATGTCGAGAGACGAAACTAAAATTCGTAACGTCTCGCATCAAAACAGAAAGTCGCGACGTCACGCCAATTAAGATAGCATCGCGGAAGAACGACTTGAGATATGTCGTTCCAAAGTCGTTTCGCAATCTAATACTTTCAGAGACGATCACGACGACATATCACACAAAAACGTTCAAAAACAAATAAAGTCTAAAATAAACACGTGCACGATCAAAAGCACGTGCACGAGGAAGGTACGATAGAAACAGGCCGTTAGATTCTACCCACCTTAGAAATGATTCCGCCCTCGGAATCACTCACACTAGTTATAATTACTCATATAACCTTATACCCGCAACTATCATATCTACTCATAAAGATTTCTAATCCTGTAACTTCGAACACCATTCCTTAATAATCCCTCATAATCCATCTTTTCACTGGGCAAAGCCACGACTAAACTCACCTCCTAATAATATAGATCCACCACTACCGTTCCAATTTCCAACTCCAAGTTCTCATAAAAAAATAATAATCATCTTCTGATATCGTACCACTCCACTAAACATCATCATCGCTCATTAATATCTTTTGAATTTCTAAATCTCTTCCCAACATTAATAAATCTCCAAAAAATGCGATTCTAGTCATCCACCAATCCAAGACAAAAACATTTGTCTATCCTATAATACCTTCACCAATCAGCAATCGTCGTGTCTTCAATACATTCTCGTCACATCTCTCCATAAATTCATCCACCAAATAATTTGATCTGCCAGAATTACCCCTCATCCTACTCACTATAACTAATCCCAACCAACATTAAGTCCGACTACCTAAACATCCATTAATCTCCACACGTCGTATCATTCTCAAATCCTTCTCAGGTCAACTCGACAACCAAGTCTTGATGTTTACAATGTTTTACTCATTCTCATGATCATCCTAACTCATACTATACTCCACAGTTACTCCTATCTACCACCCGTCTAAGCCTCCAGTCTGATAAGTTATCATCTCCTCGGACATAATTTCATCTGACCAAAATTTCCCATTGAGTCCGTCTCACATCGGTAGTATAAATAAGTCTTGGACAGCTCTTTCTTTTCATCCAAAAGATATTCTAATCCATCATCCTTGTTCCAAAATCGGTCAATCATTGCTATAACAAATCTCATCTCTCCCTGAGCCTTTCTGCAAACAAATCCTACAATAATAATGGCTAGTCCCAAAACTATAACAACCATAACATAATATTTCTAAATGGAGAGAGAGAGAAAGAAAAAGAGAATCTTAAAACCAGTGACACATTTAAAACATTTCGAAAAAACGTGTGGAGCCATGGTAATGGGTGAGGAAGGATAATTGATTTGTGATCTTGTGAGCTAGTTTTAAAGCTTTAAAGATTTGGTTTAAAGAAAACAAAGTTTTGATACAGTCACATACAACCAAGATAAACCATTCATTAAGACTAAAACTAAATCTAAGGATCTGCCTGCGATGACGCCATTCTTATAAGCATGAATACCGTCATTCAGACAACTCCCAGCTTACCATGGTTAACACTGAGTACACATTCAAGACACAGGAGACAAACATCAGGATCCTAAAGATGACACACTTGTACAGGTCTACACACTCTACCTATACTCAGGCACTGCAATGACATCACCTACCAGAGGGCCTACTCCTAAACTGGAGATCACATGGGTATCTACAAGGTCTGATGCCTAGATAAAAGAAGGAAGGAAAACTAAATCAAAAGCGGAACGAAATGAGATCGGAAGGAACGAGTTCAAATAAGGCAAGATAAAGAGGTAGTTGGTTGGGTGTAAAACGATTGTTTTGCAAATGAGAAATAAGTTTACACAAAGATTTTGAAATGTGGTCACGAGAAACATAGAACAGATATAATAATAATAAAATAATTGAAGTTCCCCCTAGTTTAGAAAAAAAAATATTTTAAAAAAAGTATGCACGGTAAGTGATTTAGAAATAGATCTTGTAGCCCAGAAAAATATAAATTGAATTATCAAAATGTTAACACGGTTTTGAAAATGAAAACATGAAAGATACCGATTTGAAATAATTACCAGATAGTAACTTGAAAATTGACGACCAAGGAGATTTCAAAATCTAAGAAGGAACTTTCAATCGAAAAGCAATAAATTTTAAATATATATAATAAAGGGTTTTCAAGGAAGTTAAACCGAGCGAAGAATTTAATAATGGGTTTCGAAAACAGGAAATAAAAGTGGGATGAGGTAGCGATTGTTTTGTAAATGAAAATGAATTTAAACAAAGTTTCTTGAAGTATGAGCACGATGAACATAGAGATGTTTATATGTAAGAAATTTAAAATCCCTCTTTGTTTTAGAAAAAATATTCTAAAGTACGTACGTAAATGGTTAAAATAAATTTCGTAGGTAGAAAAATGATATATTGAATTCCCGAAATGATAACAAAGTTTTAAAACTAAAATACGATGGATACTGATTCGAGAATAAGTATGAGGTCGTAACTTAAAACTTTCACGACTGAAAGGTTTCAAAATTTGCGAAAGAATTTTAACTCAACCGAAGATAAGAAATTTTAAATAATTAATAAAAGTTTTCAAAGAAGTCAAACTGGGCGGAGAATTTAATAATGAATTTCGAAAATACTTTTAAAGGAAGCAGGTTTTGGGAAAAGGGGAAATTTGAAAATAAGTACAAGATAGTAGAAATAAATTGTGTAGTTTATAAAAGTAATATATATATTTTGGAAACAAGGCAAATAATGTGAGATATTTGACTTAAAACATTTACGTCCAAGAAAGCTCCAAGTCAATTAAAAGTTTTAACTTGATCCAAAAGAACAAATTTTAAATATATAATATAGGGGTTTTCAAAGAAATCAAGCCAGAGCGAAAACTTAATAAGGAAAGTCGAAAATAATTTTGGGGAAGGTAGAATTTGTCAAGGAAGGGATTTGAAAGATCGATGATGATCGTCAGGAAACGATCACGAGAATCGGGAGGAAGGAAAAGTGATCGCATGAAGATTATGCGTAAGATATGAATCGTGAAGAGCTACGATGGGACTCTATGGTCGATAGCACAAAATTTGCAAGGATCAGAGGGATGCTAGAGGACAAGGGTTCTAATCATTGGGTCGTCTAAAGATTTAGGATAACTCAGCTCTAAAACTTCCTAATGAGCTAGAATATAATCAGGATTCTAAAGAGAAAGTTCCAAAGAGAATCGAGGTTACGTTCTGCTGGGTCCGAAGTCGATGGAGCTGGGCGAGCGACTAACTAAAAGAAGGACTCTAAATATCTTAATACGATCAGGATCAAATGGGGATGCTAGGATAGTCTAGGAAGAGGACGACTAAATCTTAACCAAGGCGTCCGACTATCAACCTGGGACGTCTACCTAAGTCTTCCTACTATCTAAGACTGGGAAACTAATTCAGACTCGTACGTGGATATTAAATGAATGCGGTACTTTTATTGTTCTGAACTTTTGCAGGACCTGCATGAGCCACCACTAAAACCTGTCACGCCCCGCTTCCCAAAATGGACGGAAGCGAAACGTGACGAGGCCCGCTTAGGCCAGAGCTTGAGAAGCTCGGACCCAATAAGCGTCTGTAGGGGTACCATTTTAAACGATTTCCAGGTTCTTGCATTTTTATAGTTCGAAACAACAAAAAGTACGGAAAGGAAGTTGCATTCATTAAATAGAGATATAATATCCAACAAGTACAAAGTCTAAAAGAAAACCTAAGCGTGGCAACAAACTATCTAAAAGAAACTGAAAGCAGTAACCTCTGAAAGTGGCGACTAAAAAGACCTCAAGGTCTGGTCCTTGTCAGGTACGTACTCTGGTGACGACGTCCTCGGCTCCACGTACTCCAGCGAGTCTGTCTCGTCCACGATCTCTGGCTGAACACCTGACGTACAGCACCCAAGAAAAAGGAACTGTACGTCAGGTAAAGTCTACAAGAAGGGTTAGACTTTACTGCAAGTGCACCGAACTTTAAACAACGGTTTACTGGTTGATTAGCATGCTGAGGTTCTTTTACACAACAGTTTACTGGTTGATTAGCATGCTGAGGTTATAACAGAGTAACACGACAGGAAGTAACGCAGCAGGAAGTAAAACGGGACAAGTAGTAGTCGTAGCGTGTGCTACCAACTACGGGACTAGCCTACAGGTGTCAAGACAAGACGTGACGTGACGGAAGCAAGGCAGGACAAGACAAGTGAGACACGAAAGGGTTCACACCTTACGGTTCGAGGGGGATCAGACCCTCTTGCCGTGCGCACGCTCAACCCAACCCCAAACCCCAAGGAAGACAAGACAAGACAAGACACCAGTACAAGGGATCACTCGCTCTAGCTTGGCGAGTGCCCTATTGCCCGCAGGCTGAGAATCAATACAAGGGATCACACTCTCTAGCTTGGAGAGTGCCCTATTGCCCTCGGGCTGTGTATCAGTACAAGGGATCACTCTCTCTAACTTGGAGAGTGCCCTATTGCCCGCAGGCTGTGAATCGGTACAAGGGATCACTCGGAGAGTGCCCTATTGCCCAGCGGGCTGTGCAAGGCGGGACGGGACGTGACAAGACATGAAGGGTTATTCTAGGGTGTCCACACACACGCACACACATGATAGCCCTACAGCATCAAAAGTTGTTGTTGTCAGGCTCAGACTTCGTCGTCAAGTCTGAGCCGTCAGGAGTCGTCCCAGACGCTATCATTTCACATCCGGTTATATACATTCACAGTCTAACAGTTCTAGAAACCTAAGACCAAAGTGTTGGATCCTGTCCAAAACAGAGTTAGGATCGATAATATGAAGTTGAGACTTACGCTTGCGTACGCGGCACGGTAGTCTACGAACTTCGCCTTCGGATTCGCCACGAAGGATCGAGTCTACTCACGAACGGAGTAAGGCTACTAAATCCACAATCTAAATCTCTACTTTAGATTAAGAACTTGGATAAGAGGGAGAGGAAGGATTTCTGCAGAGCTTCGCTAGAATGAAGTTGCATGCATGAATTTCATGCAAAATGGTGTAAGAAATGGCTTACCCTTGGGTCTTATTTATAGCCCCCAAGGTAGTTATTTTAGGGTAAGTTGTTCCTTTGGAACAACTTAATTAAGGTGTACCATGATACATGGCACATTATAAGCTTAAGTTGTACCATATGCATGGTACAACATAAGCTTAAGATATTCCCCCTTTATTAGCCATATGTCGCATGCACTTATGCATATATAATGCGACTTTCCCACTCATCCAGAGATCCTCTCCGCAAGGGAACAGATTCCCTTTGTACACGACTTCGTGTACGCGACGTTCGAGGTCCGTATTCCCTCGTACATCCCCCACAAGGGTGTACAAACGTCTTCCATATCCAACATCTCCCACTCACACTTGAGGGGATTGTAAGAGAACGTCTTTTCCTTAGTTCTTTCATCTATCATACCAAGAAATAGACCGTGCGACCGTCATGCGCGTAGAGTCTGTTGTTGTGCACTTGTTAGAGATACACAACGACCTCGAAGGTGCAAAGTTGAGTAGTTCAACGCATGCTTTACCCTAGATTATTTCTTCGCATTTCTTATACTTTATATTCAACAATTGAATCCCATCTGGATTACAATTGGCTGGCCAGCTTTGAATCATTAAAGTCCAAATGCGAATATGAAATCAATCTTCCTCTTCTTGCGAACCTTCTGATCTTGACTTGATTCGCTTTTCTAACGTGCCCCGCCGAGCCGAATTATCATAGCCCATAAGTAACACGCTAAGATAGCGATCATCTCGTCAAATCTAAAGGAACCAATTGGAGTCCTTGAGGGTAAGAGTTAAGGCCCATATGGCCTTTGAGTCTCACATAATAGCAAACACTATTGCTACTAACTCAGTGGTCGAAATGCATACGTGGTATGAACACGTATTACAACATCACTCCTTTCCCAGGGAGAGTATGTATAAATGATGTTGTACGGATGAAAGATCAGACACCACAGTGCCTATCTTTTGAGTCCCCTTACTACTCAGGAAATATTCCCGGACTCTCATCCTGCATAAGATAGATATGATTTAAAAAATCCTACGAGATCTCTTTCAAATATCCTTGTGATACAGATCTCAGATCTTTTGTAAGCATCCATATGATGCAGATCTTTCATTCGACTATCTTGTTTAAGTCATGACTCTAAATCATTCGTCTAATGATTTTGACTTTAAACTAGTCTCATCTCTATCTTATCCATCTGATAAGATAAGGCGGTTGCTCATGTGAGAGAGCCAACCTTTATCTGTCCGACATACACACAATTCAGCTGAGATTTCAAAAATGTACACAAACATTTCTTAAGAAATTCATATGCAATGTTTGAAAAAGAACTTATTCTTTTATTAAATTTGATCTTTCTTAGACATGGGAATATATATTGGTACAACTCAGCTCATACGCAATCCTTGGGATGATAAGTGTTTATAAAACACATTTCTGGGGATCGCTTTCGTAAGCTGATCATCTATCATCTCATGCGTAGATATGTACCTTATGTCTACCTTCTTGGTTTTATCATAGTCTTTTGCAAATCTGCAGTTCCTTTAAGATACTGCATTATCCTCTTAACCGCTTTCCAGTGTTCTTGCCCTGGGTTGGATTGGTAACAGCTTACCATTTCCAACGGCAAAATAGATGTCCGGTCTCGTACACACCATAGCGTACATAAGACTATCAACTGCGCTGGAATATGGAACTTTTTCCATAATTTCCTTTTCCTTTTGGTTCTTTGGACACGATTCCAGATATAAATTATCGCATATGCTTATATGAATATCAATGGACTTGCAGTCCTGCATATTAAATCGTTCTAGAACCTTCTTTATATAAGTCTCCTGTGAAAGAGAAAGAAGTTTCTTCGAACGATTCCTTGAAATCTTAACTCCAAGGATATATGCGGCTTTTCCTATGCCTTTCATCTCAAATACTGATGAAAGCCAAGCCTTGATACTCATCACAAAGCCCTTGTCATTTCTGGCTATTAAAATGTCATCTACATATAGAGACATGATAATATACTTGCTTTTAATCCTCTTGATATATACTCAGTTATCTTCATCAAGCATGGAAAATCCATTTGATAAGACAACTTCTTGAAATTGTATATACCATTGCCTCGAGGATTATTTAAGACTATATATGGACTTACGAAGTTTACAAACCTTATGTTCGTTTCCTTCTTTTACAAACCCTGTTGGTTGTTCCATATAGATCTCCTCGTCCAATTCTCCATTGAGAAAGGCAGTCTTTACATCCATCTGATGTAATTCGAGGTATAAGCAAGCTACCATTTCCAGAATCATGCGAATCAAGGTAAAACGCACAACAGGTGAGAAGGTCTCTTCGTAGTCTATCCCTTCCTGTTGCGTAAAACCTTTCGCGACAAGGCGAGCTTTATATCTGTCAATAGAGCCATCAGCCTTATGCTTGATCTTGAGAACCCATTTGTTCCCAATTGCTCTATGTCCTCTGGGTAAGTTAACTAAGTCCCAGACTTGGTTAACTTTCATGGATTTCGATTCCTCCTTCATCGCTTCCATCCATTTGTCTTTCGCAGGGCATGATGCGGCCTGTTTGAAAGTAGCAGGCTCGTCATCATCTTGTAGTAAAGTCATAAAGGTTTACGGAAATTCATCCTCAAATCTTAGAGGAGCCAACCTTGTACGACTACTACGTTGTATTTGAGATTTCTTCAAGTCCTTGTTGACTTGAAGTTAGATCAATTCTAATATCACTCCCACTTGGAATGTCGTTAGAATTGCTCCCACTTGGATCATTATTCCCGTATGGAATAGGATAATCGTCATTCGTATAATCCATTGGTGAAGGTTGAAACGTATTTTCGTTTTCACCAAGAATTCTCCCACTCGAATGAGGTAATCCTTCTTGATCATAAATCTCAAATAAAGATAAGTCCTGACTTATCTCGCCCTGTCTTGGAAACTCGTTTTCCAAGAAAGTGACATCCCTCGACTCAAACTCAATTAGCCCACCATTGTCTTCCTGACTGACAAACATATAACCTTTGGAGTTTTCTGCGTATCATATAAAGATACGTTTCCTTCCCCTTGGCCCAAGTTTGCCATACTTATGGGAGGAAATATGTGCGTAGAATGCACAACCCCAAGGTTTCAAAATGTCTAAGTCAGGAGACCTTTGGTTCCACAACTCATAAGGAGTGGAGCTAACTGATTTCGAGGGTACGCGGTTCAAAATGAAAGCGGCCGTCAATAATGCATCACCCCAAAAAGTGATTGGCAAGTTAGCTTGCGCCATCAATGAACGGACCATTTTTCATTAAAGTCCTATACCAACTTTCTGCAACACCAATTTGTTGAGGAGTATAAGACATAGATACCTGATGTACTATGCCTTTTTCATCACAAAAGTTCCTTTAAACTTGTTGATTGATATTCACCGCCCCTATCGGTTCGCACGACCTTAATCTTGCGATCTAATTGATTCTCCACTAAACTCATATAGTTTTTAAAGCAGGTTTAGTGCTTTCACTTTTGTGGGATATCAAATAGATATGACCGAATCGGGTGAAATCATCAATAAAAGTGATGAAAAATAGGACTTCCCGCGTCTTGTCTTGACATTCATCGGACCACATATGTCCGAATGGATAAGCTCTAATGGAACCTCGGCCTTTGTGCCGGTTCCAAACGGCTTGCGACAAGATTTCCGCACAAGGCAATGTTCGCAGGTCGACATTTCAACCTTTGAAACATTGGATAGAAGGCCACGTTTGGCAAGTCTATCTATACGTATTGGTCCAATATGACCAAGCCTTGCGTGCCAACAAATTATATTAGACTCATTAGTCAAAGAATTTGTCACAAGGAAATTTTCATTACATGAGGAAATACATTGTACTTATTACAATAAATCCTTTGAAATACAAACCCAGTACCAATAAAGGAATTATTACAAAATAGGTCCATATTACAATCATGAAGGAACCAATTATAACCAAGACCCATTAAATTGACCACAGTATTAATATTCCTTTGAATATATGGAATGAAGAGAACATCATAAAGTAGGAGAGTGTGGCCGTTGTCCAAGTCTAGCTTGCAATTCCCAACGCCTTTCTCTACAACACGTGTGTTGTTTCCTACATTGATCCACTTTATTCCTTGGGGTATCCGGTGATACTCCACGAAGGACCGTCTGTCCTTTGCTATGTGGTCGGTGGCACCTCGTCACTTCCACTCGTACACGAACGAGCATAGTGACCGAGCTTGTTGCACTTGAAGCACTTGATCCTTTTCAAGTCTTTCTTCTTGTGCCATTTCTTGTGCCCACCCTTATGTTTGGGTTCCTTGGTAGACTCAGGTTGCTTATTACGTTCATTAGAAGACTTCGAACGATCTTTACGTTTCTTTCCCCCGTGTGAGGAACTAGCAACCATGTGCACTTCTGCACCTGGCTTGGCAGCCGCAAGCCGCTCTTCCTCTAATTCGAGGTGCTTGGAAACATCGTTGAAGGTCTTGATGCTCTCATTATGAGTGAGATGCATCTTCATCTGATCCCACCCATTTGGTAGGGAACGTATGACTGCTTGTATTTGTTGCTCATCCGTGAGCACATGACCTGCGTCCTTTAACTCTGATATAAGGTTCGCCATATGTCGCAGATGTTTCCCCATGGAATGATCTGGACGTTTCTTATATGTATCGAACTTTATAGTTAAGGCGCGAAGTTTGGACACCGATGTGCCACCGAACTTCTCCTCTAGCTTGGACCATATGTCCATGGCTAGGTCATGTTCTCGGAAGATGCGCATTATGTCATCAGCCATACTGCTTAATAACGTAATGCGCGCTATCTTATTCTTCCGAGACCAAGCATCAAAAGCTTCCTTGTCTCTTCGGTGTTGGGCCGTAGTGCCCAACTCGGGTTCAATCATTACGTTCTTTAGAGTTTCGAGCACTTCTTGCTCCTCTAAAACGTATTGTATCTTAATGGACCAAAGTTTGTAATTATCGCCGTTGAGTTTTTCACCTTTGTTTAACTCAGCGACGATATTCTTTGAAGCGGAAGACATTTTACTTTTAAAATGCTGCAAAAGACACAAAACCGAAGGTTCGATCAAAACATTGCAAAAAAATTCTTAAAATATAACTCCCACTTGAAATGATAATAGAGTATCCCATTTGGATAGTTCTAAAAATTCAAATCCCACTTGGAATTATATTATATTTGATAAGTTACTTTCGAAAAATATTGAAGATGTTGTTCTAGAATCGAAAAGGTCTCTATGATTCCAATCACCATCTAGAACAACCTTCAATATTCCCACATCACTTATCAAACAATAGTACTCTTATAGTACTAGCAGCGGAAAAACGAGTTTGAAAAACGTATTTTTCAAATATAATTCCCACTTGAAATGATAATAGAATATCCCATATGGATAGTTCTAAAATCAACTCCCACTTGGAATGATATTCATAATTTGATAAGTTACTTTCGAAAAATATTGAAGATGTTACTCTAGAGTCGGAAAGGTCACTATGTTTCCAATCACCATCTAGAGTAACTTTCAATATTTCTCCCTCACTTTATCAAATGTTAGTACTCTTATAGTACTTTGCAGCGGAAAAGCGTTTTTGAAAAACGTATTTTTCAAAAATTCAAAATACATTGGCTAATCTCCGTAGAGTAGAGCACAATGTCATAAGTACATTGGCTAATCTCCGTAGAGTAGAGCACAATGACTTGGCTAATCTCGCATGATGTAGAGCATTATGGCTAGTCTTCAAGGAGTAGAGCCCAAAAAAAAAACTTCATTAAAACGTTAGTCCCGTATGAACTAGTTGGCACTGTGGTTAGCCCCGTATGGACTAATCGACACATTCGAGTTTGACCAATGCCTTTTGTTACCTCGTATGGGTCATTTGGCAAATTTGCAATCGACCCAGACCTTCTGTCGGATTGGTCGACCAAAAACACCAAATTGGTTGACCAATTGTTTTTGGTCTTGCAACTTCTTCCCGGCCAGGGCCTCTGCCCTGGCCAGGGCTTGGCCAAGGGCCGGCCAGGGGCCTTAGCCCCCTCGGCCAGGGCCTCTGCCCTGGCCGAGGCCGGCCAAGGCCGGCCAGGCCCTGGCCGAGGCCAGGGCATTGGCCCTGGCCTCTGCCAGGGCAGGCCAGCCGGTCCTGGCCCCTGCCAGGGCAGGCCAGGCCCTGGCCGAGGCCAGGGCGCCGGCCCTGGCCTCGGCCAGGGCCGCCAGGCCGGCCCTGGCCACTGCCAGGGCCGCCAGGCCGGCCCTGGCCACTGCCAGGGCCGCCTGGCCCTGGCAGTGGCCAGGGCGCCGGCCCTGGCCACTGCCAGGGCTGGCCTGGCCGGCCAGGGCCGGCCCTGGCCTCTGCTAGGGCCGGCCAGGCCGGCAGGCCTTGGCCAAGGCCGGCCATTGCCGGCCTGGCCTTGGCCGGCCACTGCCGGCCTGGCCATGGCCGGCCATGGCCAAGGCCATGGCCGGTCATGGCCAAGGCCATTTGGCATTGGCCGGCCATGGCCCCTTTGGCCATGGCCGGCCACCCCCTTTGAATGGGGTTGCCACACATACTCCTCCCCCTTGATGGGGTGGTCGCCGGTGGTTATTGGCCGTAGCCAACCCCCTCCGCAAGTGGAGGGGGGTGCATAGCCTTCATAGCCCATTTGGCCATGGTGCACATGCACCAATTTCCTCTTACCCGATGGAAATAACTACCATCATCTTCCTCGATGAAGCACCCGTTCGTCGATGAAGCACCCGTTCGTCGAGAAATTAGTTATTTCCTAATGGCCGTGTGCCAAAAATGAAAAATAACATACTACATGAACGGTCGGTTCTTCCCGTCACGGAGAGTTCCTACCATATCCGTAATGATAGGAGACCCTAACGTGAAAAGAACAACCGCTGCGTTCTCTCCGTCACGAAGCGTTCCTACTATATCCGTAATAGTAGGAGACCCATTCGTGAAAAAGACAACGACTCGTTCATAGTTTCGACGGGGCGGTGGTTTGACCGGGGCGAACCCATATGGCTCCGATACCAATGTTGGATCCTGTCCAAAACAGAGTTAGGATCGATAATATGAAGTTGAGACTTACGCTTGCGTACGCGGCACGGTAGTCTACGAACTTTGCCTTCGGATTCGCCACGACGGATCGAGTCTACTCACGAACGGAGTAAGGCTACTAAATCCACAATCTAAATCTCTACTTTAGATTAAGAACTTGGATAAGAGGGAGAGGAAGGATTTCTGCAGAGCTTCGCTAGAATGAAGTTGCATGCATGAATTTCATGCAAAATGGTGTAAGAAATGGCTTACCCTTGGGTCTTATTTATAGCCCCCAAGGTAGTTATTTTAGGGTAAGTTGTTCCTTTGGAACAACTTAATTAAGGTGTACCATGATACATGGCACATTATAAGCTTAAGTTGTACCATATGCATGGTACAACATAAGCTTAAGATATTCCCCCTTTATTAGCCATATGTCGCATGCACTTATGCATATATAATGCGACTTTCCCACTCATCCAGAGATCTTCTCCGCAAGGGAACAGATTCCCTTTGTACACGACTTCGTGTACGCGACGTTCGAGGTCCGTATTCCCTCGTACATCCCCCACAAGGGTGTACAAACGTCTTCCATATCCAACACAAAGAACGGTCAAAAACGCAAGTGGGTACACTTGCCTGCGATGGCGAGTGTGTCGTCCTCTCGAAGCGTCTCATCCAAGCGTCTCGTCCGCAGTAGTCCGTCTGAAATATCGCCACGGCGACGGTGTCAGGTCTCAAATTTATCAAATCCTATTAGGTTTCGTTTCTAGGTTTTCGGGACTATCCTATTCGTCAGAAGCCGCTTTTTGATGTATCAACCTAATCGACGATCTATCCTATGTGCACAGTCAAATTAGTCCGTTCGTCGATTTTCTATGTTCAAACAACATTTTACAGGAGCTGGAAAGTAAATTTAGTTCAAGTTGACGGTTTTTAGTTTAGGGTTCAGTCAGCTATTGTGGGGGTTTCTACGAGTTTCGGGGAACCAACCTGAACCGGAGTTTGCCGTAGAATGGATGTCGTGTCTGATCGGAGAGCTCCTCAGCTTCAGATCTGGTCCTCGTACGTCTCTCCAAAAGTTCGAACTTGCGACGAAGGCCTACGACGTGTCGCAACGTCGTATACGGCAAATCCGCGAAGTGGCACGTCCAAGTGGGGCCCACAGCAGTGCTAGGGGTCCAAGGGGGCCCACAACACCTCAGGAGCACTTGGGGGGCCCACCACAGAAGTTGGTGTGGGAGAAACCCACTTGCGACGAAGTTCGGTCGGTCGTACACTGCCGTTGCGGAGGGTTCTCTCGGTCAGACCGAGAGGAGCTCTCGGTCGGCGCTGATGCAGCACAGCGGGGTCGGGGCGTGGTGCGGTGCGAGGGATTTTGTCGGTCAGACCGACAGATCCCGTCGGTCGTGCGAGCTACGGGTGCGGGCGAAGCGACGGGCGATGCAGCGGGGCGGCCTCTCGGTCAGACCGACAAGGCGGGTCGATCGGGCGCTGGCGATGCGGAGCGGAGCGGTGCGGGCGGCTGTGCGGAGGAATCCCTCGGTCAGACCGAGAGAGAGCCTCGGTCGGAGCGGGCGACAGCGGGGGGGGGGGGGGGGGGGGGGGGAGAACGATGTAGCGGGCTGTGCGAGCGGCGATGCGGGGTGCTGCTCCGGTCGTGCAAGGGGATTTGCGGGGAGAGCTCCGGTCGTGCACGTTGCGATCGTCGCAACGTTGCGACGAAGCTTTTGAAGAGGAAACGGCGGCTAGGGTTTTGAGCAATGACGAAATAACTTTTCCTAGGGCTAACTTAAATAGGTTAGAGCTAGGGTTAGGGTTAGGTTTCGGAAAAACTTTATTAAAATAATTTAAAATAATTAATTTAGTTAAAATTACTCTCCTCTCCCTCACGCGAAATTGATGCGGCCAAAAATTCTAAAATTTTGCCTAAAAATTCCTTAATACGTTATCATAATATAGTAATTTTATTGTAATTAAAAATTTTATAAAAATAGGTTTTAAAATTATTTAAAGCTTTCAAAAAAATAGAAAATAGGTCAAATTAAGTCCAAAAATTATAAAATAATTATGGGGTGTTCTAGATGACTAAAGAAAGATAGTGGAGAAGACGGATCTACATTTCGATGTCGAGAGACGAAACTAAAATTCGTAACGTCTCGCATCAAAACAGAAAGTCGCGACGTCACGCCAATTAAGATAGCATCGCGGAAGAACGACTTGAGATATGTCGTTCCAAAGTCGTTTCGCAATCTAATACTTTCAGAGACGATCACGACGACATATCACACAAAAACGTTCAAAAACAAATAAAGTCTAAAATAAACACGTGCACGATCAAAAGCACGTGCACGAGGAAGGTACGATAGAAACAGGCCGTTACAACACCTCCCCTGGCCCCGAAGAAGATAATCCGTTGACGCACAGGGTGATCTCAACCCTGGTACCCTATAGGTTCAAACTACCTCAGATTGAACTGTAAGACGGTTCGGGTGATCCCCTGGAGCATGTGCAGATATACCGAGGAGTGATGGAGATACATGGGGCAGGTGACGCCCTCCTTTGTCGAGCTTTCTGGACGACCTTGAAGAAGGCAGCGGTGGGGTGGTACAACGGCTTGCCCGGTGGCTCCGTTGATTCGTTTGGAGACCTCTCATGAAAATTTTGCCACCAATTCCTGGCGGGGCAGAGAAAGAAGAAGGCTTCGAACTATCTGTTCACGGTGGTCCAGAAAGAGGGGGAGACCATTCGTAGATTTCTGAAGCACTTCAACAAGGAGAGACTTAGCGTGACAAGCTGTGGGGATGAGCTCGTCATGGAGGCCTTCAAAAGAGGGCTGGCAAATAGGAGTCTGCATAAGTCCTTGCTCCATGATCCACCGACCAACCTCGACGACCTCTTCGCCAGAGCAGAGAAGTTCATACTGAGCAAGGAGGCCTGGAGGGTGAAGAAGGATGTCGCACATGCCAAAGCCCCCCCGCATTGACGCGAGGCCTAACCAACGGCCGTGGCAGGAGGAACGTCCCCAAGGGCATGACCAAGACCACCCCAGAGGGCAGACCAGGGCGGCTCTCGTAGGCAGGATCGCGCCGGGCCGCTGAGGGGTTTCCTCGCCCCCAGGAACCCCGCTCCAGGAGGCAGCCCCAAAAGGCCGCAGGAGCTCAGCAACACCAGACTCAATTCCCCCCATTGCAGAGGTGATGACGGCAGCATTGGTGGGCGGACTTCTTAGGGACACGCCGCCGAAGATGCGAATAAGGTCCACTGGCAGGAACACGCAAAGGTATTGTCGGTATCACCACGATCATGGCCATAATACTGACAATTGCTTCACCTTGAAGAGGGACATAGAGCAGCTCATACAGGGCGGCCACCTTCAGAGGTTCGTTGAAGAAGGAGGCCAGATGCGCGAAGGGTGAACTCCTGTAGAACCTCTCCGACTGGCCCAGGCCTGGGACGCCGAGCGAGCTGCCCATCCTATCACGAGGCCGATCCTGCGTGTAGATTGAGAGACAGTTTACCCGGTGTCCTCTAATCTTATTGCCTTAAAGTATTGTTAATAAAAATTTTGTTCTTACGTTTGTACAAACAACATGTTGTTTGAATGACAATTTCAGATCCCCTTCGAGATATAAAGCACCTTCATAACGGTCGCATTGGTCATTCGGAGCAAACCACCTCGCCACAGGAGCTCCTACGGGAGCACCTCGTAGATAAAATCACAAGTCTTATTCTTTCTCCTACCTATGTTGCTACGTTTCGACTTACACCCTCTTCGAGTTTTCTCTTATGTGCGAGAAATCCTAGGTCGAGATCGGCCCGATTCTTAGAGCGAGCTGACTCGCCACAAACCAATTCCGAGGCAAGTCGCGGTGCAGCTACCCATAGCGTGCTGAACCTCACTAACCAAACCGGACATGGGCTTGAAGAAGGGCTCTGGCTCAAAATTCGCCCTCAGGAAGAGTTCCGGGGCAGGTCGCGGTGCAGCTACCCATTGCGTGCCAGACTTCACTAACCAAACCAGACATGGGCTTGAAAAAGGGTTCCGGCCCGAAATTCTCCCTCAAGAAGACTTCCGGGGCAGGTCGCGGTGCAACTACCCATAGCATGCCGGACTTCACTAACCAAACTGGACAGGGGCTTGAAGAAGGGTTCCGGCCCAAAATTCGCCCTTAGGAAGACTTCCGGGGCAGGTCACGGTGTAGCTGCCCAAATCATGCCGGACTTTGCTAACCAAACCAGACAGGGGCTTGAAGAAGGGATCCGGCACGAAATTCACCCTCAGGAAGACTTCCGGGGCAGGTCACGGTGCAGCTACCTATAGCGTGCCGAACTTCGCTAACCAAATCGGACAGGGGCTTGAAGAAGGGCTCCGGCCCGAAATTCGCCCTTAGAGGTCACAGTGCAGCTACACATAGCGTGCCGGACTTCGCTAACCAAACCGGATAGGGGCTTGAAGAAGGGCTCTGGCCCAAAATTCGCCCTCAGGAAGACCTCCGGGGTAGTTCACCATCCAAACCAGAGTGATAAGTGCGGGGTCGGCTCCAGCCCATATATACCCACACTTTTGAAGACCTCTGGGGCAGTTCGCCATCTAAACCGGAGTGATAAATACGGGGTCGGCTACGGCCCTTCAATACCCGCCCTCTCAAAATACCCCGAAGGCGATCTTTCTTCAATACCTGCCCTCTCAAAAGACCCCGAAGGCGATCTTTCTTCAATACCCGCCCTCTCAAAAGACCCCGAAGGCGATCTTTCTCTACAAAGAACCTCGCCACGCTCAAACTCAGGGGCAGCCTTATGAGCTTTTCCCCCAATAGGTCTCCCGTGCTTACGAAGTTCGCTACCAAACAAAAGGTGCGAAGAGATTCTCTAAAAATTTTCTAACGTGTTTACTCAACATTCAGCGTCTCCTCTGGCCGAAGATCGTCCACACCAAATGTCGTGGGCAATTGTTACGACCTTAAGGCCGGCCCATATGATTAAGTTAAGGCCAGCCCATATGATTAAGGCCCATATGAACTAGGGGCCCAACCAAACACCTCACCGACCTACCGGATGGGACACTAGACCGAGCTGAAGATCGCCTCCATTCAGAGAAGCATGCCTCAGCCTGCTCCTAGCTCGCCCCCAAGGTCAACAACCAGGGAAGCTCGCCTGTCCGATAGACAAGCTCACCGTGTCGAGGACAAGCTCGCCTACCCTCCAACAAAAAGCACCATCCAGAGGAGCCGAGCTTAATCGTCGATCTGTAGCTTGCCCCCGAGGGTGGCCATGCGTAAATATCTCTGGTAGTGTGACGTAGGCTCACCTCCTCTCCATTAATGCCAGAGGTTAAGGGCAAGAACTGATGGCCGTCCCTCGCGTCTCATTAATACACCTGACACCGTTTGACACCATTAATGCGTGAAATATCCCTGACACAGCTCGCTGACATTTCGCTTCAGCACTCGAGTGTCAACTAGGTTGATTCGACAGCTGACAGGATGGCAAACAACCGCCTTTCAGCCCTATAAATACCCCCCTCATGCCACCATAGAGGGGGTTGGTCAGTTAAAACTTCTAACTCATTTCCATATAAAAGGTCGGATATCTTCCATATATCTACGCCTTCCTCATAAGCTCGCCATGCTTCGCCGATCTGTCTTAAGATCGCCAAGCATGCACAGCGCCTACATTTTACGTCACCAGCTGACTTAGGCATCGGAGGGGCTGCGGGCTGACAGCCGGCCCAGCCTTTCTGACAGATTGCTATTCTTGCAGGAAGCTCGCCTCTATCGAGAGACGGCGACCTTCAGGTGCCCTTTAGGCGACCTTCAGGTGACCTTGGATCCTTTACATCTGAAGCAAGTTCCAAGTCATGCTAACATCTCCATGAGCCAAAAACTTATAAATCATTGTAGCCGTGATTCCCACTTCAAACAAATTTCATTGTGTACGGATCCGACCCGCAACAACAGATACTTTGAGTGACAATCACTCAATCATTGTTTAAAATAAAACATCGATACATTTATAAAAAAACATCGACTGCTTCTTGATATATTTTGAAGTCCTTAGACGGCCCCAACAGCAATGATTACTCTGGTTGCCAATCGCATCGGAAACTTCTTCCATCCATTACTTCAAGCACCTGCAGACAATATACAGATGTCTTAGTAATCATACTGGTATCTCATACCATGTATCAAAGCTTTATGGAAATTTATGTGCTCTTAAATAATATTTGTACCTGAGGTACATGCATCACCATGCCCCTTCTTCTCTGCAAGGTAGACCTTGCAGTTTCTCTTCAAATGACCCGGCTTGTTGCAGTGGAAGCACTTAGATTTCGATGGTGCCCTTTTGTTCTTCTTTCCCTTCTTCTCTTTCACAGGTTGAGGGGTCTGCCTCTTCTTACCCTTGTCTTTAGGCTGGTGAGGAGGGACAGAGCTGACAACCAACATTGTTGACTTCTTCTCGATCTCCTCGAACTGCCGGAGCATGTTCAGGAGACCAGGAAGATCCACTCCAGTGTTGTTCATTATGAAACTCGTAATGAACTGGTTGAAGTCAGGGGTCAAAGATCTAAGGATTATGTCCACGCTCATTTCATTTTCGAGGACAAATCCTAGTTGGGCTGCATCCTCTATGTACCTGATCATCTTGATAACATGATCCTGCACAGGGCCCGTCGTCATCTTGGCTCCCCAAAGGTAGTAGGTGGCCTCAAACCTGTCAGCTTTAGAACGCTTGCCATACAATTCCTCGGCGTTCAAAAGCATACTCTGAACATCCATATGTTCATGCTTTCTCTGCAGGTCATTTGTCATTGAGGCCAGAGTAAGTCACCTGGCCTTCTCTGCATCCCTTTGGTACTGCTTGTATGCTTCCTTCGCCTCATTGGTGGCATCCTCGTCGGGCTTCTTCAGAGCATCCTCCGTCAGTACATAGCCTATCCCAGCTAGTGAGAGGACTAGCTTGATGTTCCTCAGCCAGTCCTTGTAGTTCGTCCCATCCAGCACGTTCTTCTCGATTATGAATTTTAATTCTTACTCCATACTGCATTTTAATAGAAATTGATTTAGCATATGTTCTTGTATAGTTTAAGCGGTTTTTATTAAACTATATTCTCCCACTATTTTTAAAGAATTTTAAGCCGTAATAATAAACAATTTATTATAATTAAAAATTTGTGGGAGAGGGATCCAACCACTCTGCGTCTCACAACCTTGAGTGTGCTCAACAAGTTGTTTGACTCTGCAGTCGGTAGATGATCTCTTCATAAATCATATTATATATGACTCCCTAAATATTTTTACCCCTAGCCACTTATGATCATGAGTGTGTTCATCCAAATCATCATGACTAGCCTAGTCAGACCCTTGTTTTCGTGTCTAGCTTAACTTATGTCGACGCTCGGTGTATTCACGACACGACGGTTTGGGTCAAGGCTAAACTACATCATATGTAATAAGAAGTTGGTTTCTATAAGATTGTCATACCATAGCTTGAGAGTGCTCAATAACTATAACATGAATCATATAGTTGCCAAAACTCCAAAACAAGGAGGGATACGTTTTATCTTGAAAAAGATTATTAACGTATTAGACTTAGGTATAGTCCATGGTGTCACATAATCATGATTCACGTCCTTGCGGTCCAACGGACACGGCCAGGGAATTGACTAAGCCAGGATCACTTATCCCCAGTCTAGCTATGATGATCCAACAAACTTAGCCAAGCACATTGACCGGATCATGGTCCATTGAAGGAAACTTATCAATTATATGTGTGCCATCAACTAAAAGGCTTTTATTAGAACTAGTTAATCCTATCAACTAGTGGAATCCTTAAAATTCAAAATTTGTTAGGATTCGTTAATAACTTTAATTAAGTCATTATCAACTATAAAGGTTCATTTGTATTAACGTGCTACCCTAATCGTTATTACGATTTTAATAATTACAAATTACAACCTTTAAAGTGTTGCCTTTTAATGAAAATTATTATTATAACGATTAAAATAATAATTGTCGTTAAAAGGGACTACCCTAATCAAGAATTAGGAATCTTAAAAGTTGTAACAATTTACTAAACATAGCATGTTATTTTAAAATTCATCGCATAAATTTTAAATGAGTTTTTAATGGCTAACATTTAAGGGTTTTCTTGAATCATCAAATAATAAGCAATAATATAGAATGGCCATTAAAACATAAACATAAACTAACTTTATCACATAAAATTAGGTTTCCAACTATTTAACAATTATCAAATAATTATTAAATATGAACAACATATTAAAATTATCTTATAAATAATTAATATGCATCTTAAAATTTAACACTTAAATCATAAGAATGATTTTAAAAACATAAAATTTTTATCTAATAAAAATGAATAGTTTCATAAAAATTATCACATAATTTTTATTTCAAAAAACATTCATTTTAAAATCATCATCTAAATTTTCATGCTACTAAATAGAATTTTATCACATAAAACAAATTTTAAAGCACCTCAAATGAAGGGGTTTCATTTTAACAATAGCGCATAAAGTTAAAATATATTTTATATGCGTTTAAAAGGCATACAGTCATTTAAAAATATCGCAGTCCTTAGATCACACGCAGACCTAATGCTCTGATACCACTGAAGGGTTTTGGGGGACCCTTAGGGCATAATTCTATGACGGTTCTACGTCAGACGGACGATAGAAGCAAAAAGAGAAAGCAGCGGAAAACAACTGTTAAAACTATTTAACGAAAGCCCTAAGGATTTCAAGACCCTAACCAGGATATCTACTATCTTGAGGTGGATCTGACCACCCCAATATATATTTAAACTACTGCAATATTATTAAATGAAAGCTTTTTGAACTACATACCCGGAACTTTGCCTGCACCGGTAAAGTGTACCGGATCGTCTTCTGCTCCCTGAAGCTAGCCGCCTTTGCACCCCGAACTGATCCACCCGAAGAGAGCCAACACCGCGCCTCTGATCCAACCATTAGCCGAAGAAGATTTAACTTGAGAACGATCCAACGTCTTAGACTTCGGATCGAATCTGATCCTTCTCGTCATTTTGCTAGAACGCGAGCGAAGGAACGGAAGAGAAAAGGATGAAAGAATAATTTTGTCTTGAATCGAGTGTGCTCAAAACTTTTTGGAACTACTCAATTCAGAGAATTGGTGTAAGTTTTTCTAAAGGGTGTTAACCCCTATTTATATAGGGAGTGAGACCTCCTTACTCGTTGCACGAGCAATGTGGGACTATTAATCAATAGGAGGATTAAATAAGTTAGTTTGCCTTTTATAAAGGCTAAACTTCAACTAATTTAATCTCCCTCACCGTTGAGCTTCAGAAGTGATACAACCTATCATTTCGAAGAGCTATGAACTGAGAACGCATAGAAACAAACGACGACGAATTTTGACTTCGTTTGACTCCTCAAACAATTGCTCAAAGTTGAGCAAAATCACAAGTCGACTGAAATTTGTAGTCGTCACAACCCTCTAGGGTTTCTGGACTATGGGCCCCTAGGTGGGGCCCACCATACAGCTGGGCACGCCCAAAGGGCACGTCCAGTTCATTCTGGGCGCCCGTCCGCTTCTGGATGGGCGGGTCTGACACGCCCGCTGTGCGGGCGAGCTCGAGCTAGAGCCCGCAGGTAAGCTCTGGGTCGAGCCCGCCCAGGCGGGCTTGACCCGCCTGCTTAGCAGGTGGGTCCAACCTGCTAGCGGCTAGACCCCCCTTTGCGGGCGGGTTCAACCCGCCTAGCAGGTCTGGACCCGCCCGCCCAAGCTGGGCTGGGCCAGAACTGGGCTTTTGTCCAGTTCTTGCCTTTCGGGCTGTTTCTTGAGTTCTACAACTCCAATTGAGCCGATTTTTGAACCGTTGTAAAGCATGGTTCGAATGGGACTATCCCAATAACCCTTGCAACATTTCTCTATGCTTTTATTACTTAAAATATTCTAGTAAACACTTTAATATTATTTTAAACTCTTTGCATCATATGCCATCCCATACAGTATTTTACTAATGCTAAAATCACAAAATTTTGAGACCCTATTAAATCCCATTTAATATAGATCGACTTATTGTCACTAACTCTTAGTGACTTTATTTATTCTCGTGCACCCGAGTGCACTCCTCCTAAATTCTTCTATTACTAAGACGCAAACCGAACTCGGTGTGAGACCCTACAGCCTGACCATACTACAGGTTGGGGCTCGAAACCCATAGACGATAGTAACCATGAGCAGCAGGTGTTGTCCCTGTTTCAGCATCATAATTACGTGATTGACCCATCGACAAAAGTGTCGTCGGGATCAATCTGACTGTGTCAGTGATGAATACGGCAGTTTTAGTCCCTTCGTCATAACTATGTCCCTGCATGGCCGATGATATGGTACACCGTCAAACCTACTAGCCAGCATCGATCAGCATACTTCGGTCTTTGTTATATACACGTTGTACATCTTACTACGTTACCCGGCCGAGGTTTAGCACAAAGAATCATACTAAGACTGTGACACTAACTTCCCTTTAACAGAAGAGACGAATCACATCTTAGTCATTTACTTATCTCGTATGCTTCAAGTATCACCCAACTTAAGACCTTTCAGCAGGCCTAGCCTCGAAGCTAGATCATAGATCTAAGTGACACTATTCAAGCACATGTTCGTACAATGACTTCAAGTCTTAATGACCAACTTGCCTATCATCACTATAGAGTTATTAATGACAGTTTAGTTAAAGGTTAACCATTTAATAACTCTTCATTGGGTCGTTCAGTGGACTCATTCTCTAATGAGCACCTGTGTATTGTCTCTGACTTCGCCAAGTCGAATGACTATGAGATCATCATTACCTTTTAGGGTAAGACAAAAACACAATGGTCTGTCTGATGTGTCGATATCCTTTTCTCGACACATCTATGACCATGAACGTTTTAAGACTTAAGTTCATATTGGTCATTCACTTTCCATAATCGAGACCTACATCTAGATATGTAATGACCTTGCTTTAAGTCTAAGGAAATTATCCAAGTATATAATTCATTGAATTTATACTGGGATAATTAGTACCATTTATATATTGAACAAGATGTTTTCTTAGGATAAATTGCCTCAAGGGCATATATCGTCCTACAACTTGCATGTCGGCATAAGATGGGATCCCTAGACATTGCATTGCAACATGTTGCATCTTGGCTTGTGGTTAGTGGTGTATTTAAGTTTGTTGTGCTAATGTATTTGATTAGTTGTGTGCCTCGTTTGTTACTTGGTTCCTTGTTGCTTGCTTACCCTTAGTGTGTTACTCATTGTGTTTAGTTTACGCATTTTACTTCTTTGCAGTATTACCTTGATGACTTAACACTTTAACACTTTTGTAAAGCTTCTAATTTGTTGTAGTTTAACTTCCCTCTTATGTTGTATCAGCATTAATGGTTGTAAGTTTATCCTCTACTTGTAGTTGTTTATGTTTATGCTTATTAGTTATAGTTCATTTCCATTTCTAGCACTTGCTTGGTGTTCACATGCTTTACTTGTTATAGCTCTCTTTCCTTGTAGTTTACTTATTTTATGCCTTGTTTCACTTCTATGCAAATTGTTCCATGCTCATTTTATGCATTGTTACTTTACCGTGCCATTCATTGTTTCTAGTAGATCTCTTTTATGTCTACTTTGTGCACTCATTCCTTTATGTCATGCCATGTTCTCCTTAGCTTATGTTTATGAATCATACAAATGCCAAGTTTCATGTAGCATAGTTGCATTTCATGTTAATAGTATGCTAGTTGGAGTCTGGATATCTTACTGGGTCACGCAGTGATGTGTTTCCTCCTATGGCAGTTTCAGGTAGCAGGGTTGGTTGCATGGAGCTGGTGCTGTGGGTTGTTCTTTGGGTTGAGATGAGAGTGAGAGATTTGTACCTTTGGGTTCCCTTCTGGGCTTAGGGCTTTTGGTTTAGAGAGTGGTCTTTGTTGTATAAGTTGGACATTTCGGACTTTGATGATTTATAAGTCTGGGTTTGCTTAGTTAGTTCACTGTGTTGGTTTTTGTTTTTGTTTCTGTGTTTCTTGTTTGTTTCTCTGTGTTAATGAACGTTACATGTACTACCCCAGCAGTGCACAGTGGACATGTAGTCTGGTTTTCTTTCTCGTCTTCACCCTCAACTCCCTGGGTATCCTGGGGAGACGGGCGTGACAAGGGATGGCCCATGCAGGTCTCCACACTGCGACTGTGTAAGGGTAGTACATGTCATGTTCCGATAGTGGGTAGCCGAGTCTTAAGGCGGATAGGAGTCCGACCTTATGACGAGCTCTGAAATTAGAAGTCGAGGTGTAGCATCCCTGAAGGTAGACTTGGATAGTCTGATGTATATAGGTATGTATGTATGGCTATGTATTTGCATAGATATACGAGTATCGTATGTCTATTGTCGAGTATATATGCATGGTATATTTTTGTGTGTATCTGTAGCTACATCTATATGTAGGATACTATTTTAGATGCTTGTGTGACTATGTGTCTGTATGATGGTGTTTTAAGTATATGTGTTAGTATATGTTTAACTATGAGATATGGGTATGGTACAACCATTGTATAATTTGAGATGTAGGTAATGTGTGTATTTGTATAAAGTGTGATACACACACACACACGTGTGTGTGTGTGTGTGTGTGTGTGTGTGTGTGTGTGTGTGTGTGTGTATTGGATCCATGTTTGGATCCATGTGTCTTACGTATGTACGAGTGGGCATACTCTAGGTATATTAGTACATAATATTGTATGTTGTGTTGTATATGCCTTTGTGGTAAAATACGTGATATGTATGTAATATATGTATGGTTGTGAGCATTTATGCTTATACGTGTGTGTGGATACCTATACCACTATATGTATATATGTGCATATTGGTGTTGGTGTATAGCTATCTACTATGGGTGTACTTATTTGGGTGTTACGTATATAATGATATGTGTACTTATAGTTAGACATATGTGAATGTTGGTATGATTGTATACTAGCGTGTATGTGCGTGTGCCCATGCATGGGTAGATATATGCTTAGTTATAAGTATCTGTACTCAAAACATGGATATGAGTGGTTTGTGTGCAGTAGTAGGGGATATTATGTTGTATTGTATTGCATGCCTCAACGGGATGATATATGTGCGTGTGTTTAGATGTGTACTCGGAGGCGTACTTGGTTGTATGCTTATAGCTATGTATAGGTGTGAATTTGTAGTAGTATGCCAGCCCTATTCGAGGTACCATATGTGTGGGTACATGTGTGTATATATGACATATATGTCTATGATTTTGCATAAATATGAGGTAGGTGTGTGAAAGTGTAAGTATATGTTTATGTGTGATATGTACATGTGTATGAAGTATCTGCGTATATATGACCATGAGTATGTGGCTATGTAATATATGTGTATTATCTTCTTTTGTATAAATGATTAGGTGTACGTATACATGTATATGTCTCTTTGATTGTAGGGTGATCTATGTATGTATTTACCTACAGGTATAGGTGGAAGTGTAGCTTGGGTGTCTATGGAGTGTCTCTATATTGTAGTGATATTTATTGTACTGATGTGGTATTAGAGTGCATATATGATATTACATTATATTGCTGATGTGATATGACACGTGTGTGGGGACACGCACGTATGTATGATATTTGTGTGCATGCATCCCATGCATGTATATGTGACGCATATGGATGAGTGTAGATTATACCTAGAGATAGAGATATGTTAGGTATATGTGGGTGGATTAGTGTGCCTCCTTGTGTAACGATATACGGCCTGGAAAGTTTTGAGCCTTGACCTTGTTTTTGTTGGGATGACCTTTAGAGTCTAGACCAGCCCAGCCTTTGGGTTGACCCTTAAACTAGGAAGTCCGAGGGCGGACTTGATTTTTAAGGTGGATAGAATGTAATACCCCTAAGTGGGGTATACTAAGGGGTTTGTGTATGTTTGTATACATGTATGAATAGTGTATTATTTTTGTGTAATAATTGTGTATTTGTTGTAGTATTGTTTTTGTGTATGTTGGTTTGGGAGTAGTTTAGTTAGATATATGTTTTAGAGGGTAGTTAGTGCTTAATGGCACACCTATGATTATTGGGAGGGGTGTATGTTGAGAAGTGATGGTGCATATAGTGGATGAGATATTTTTGGAAGAGACTTTCCTTAAAAGGTGATGGCAAATTAGTAAATAGTGGGGATGCATTGGAATGAGGAACTTTCCTTTTTAGGCTATATCAAGTTTGTAAATAAAGAGAACTTGATATAATGAGGATGTTGCCATTTTTGGCAATGACGAACTTGTAAATAAAGGGATAAGTATGAGATATTTTTGTGGGAACCTTCTGACTTCTTCTCTTCATTTCTTTTCTTTCTTTCTTTCATTTTCCTTTTCATTCTCCCCTTGCTTGTTCATTCGGGCCGAAATTTGTAAGGGAAGAGCAAAGAAAAGGCAAAGGAAAAGAAGAAGAAAAAGAGGAGGAGAAAGAAGAAGAAGAGATGGATTCAAGGGAAATTTGGGAGCTCTTGAGATGGAGCTTGGAGGGAATTTTCATGGAGCATAGATGGGGTTTAGAGGGGAAAGCAAGCATCTTGAGTTATGAATCCTACTCATCTAGTTTAGTGTTGGCATGCATGGTATTTGTTTATAAAGCTCTCATTTTTATGGTAGGATTCATAACCCAAGTTAGATTGCTATGTTTAGGATTGTGTAGGGGGATTTTAGTGTGTTAATATACTACGTTGTGACTATTAGAATTATGTGATGTCATATTGTCACGGTCTGTTTTCGATCGTACGCTTTTCGTGCACGTACTCTTGTTCGTACACGTGTTTATTTTGGACCTTTCTTGTATCCGTACCCTATGATGTGATATGCCGTTGTGACCCTCTCGAAGAGTATTAATTTGTGGAATTATTTTGGAACGATATTTCATGGGTCGTTCTCCCACGATTTGACTTTGTTTTATGAGGCGTCGTGATTTTCACTTTTGTCGTGAGACCTTTATATTTTTAGTTTCGTTTCTAGTCGCAAAATTCGTGACCAACCTTCTTAGTTTCGTTTCTCTCGTCGACACGGTCACCCCAGTATTTATCTCATAATTTTAGGGCTCCGTTTGACCCACTTTCACTCTTCCCTATTAAGCTATAGTATAACCCCAAGTTTCATATGTTTAACCACTAATTATTATTTAATGATGATTATCATTTCATAATGTTGACTTAGCCCCACTTTTCCCCCAGTTGGCCGAACACACCCAGGTTAGGGGGGGGGGGGGAGAGAGAGAGAGAGAGAGAGAGAGAGAGAGAGAGAGAGAGAGAGAGAGAGAGAGAGAGAGAGAGAGAGAGAGAGAGAGAGAGAGAGAGAGAGAGAGAGAGAGAGATCCATTGGGTTTTCTTTAAACAAATATTTAACCTAACCCTAGACTTGGTCTCACGTGAGCCATAGCCCTCATTTCCTCTATTTTAATAAAACCTAGGGCTAAGTTTTTCCGAGCAAACACACAAGCCGCCGCCCCCTCTATTTTTCATCACATAACTTTTCTCCCAGGTGCCGTTTTCACGCAACTGTCACGCCCTGCTTCCCTAAAATGGAGGCGAGACGTGAGAAGGTCCGCTCAGACTTGGAGCTGTGAGGCTCCAGTCTGTAAAGTGTCTAGATTTAACCGAGTTCAGGTCCTTGCAAATGCGAAGTAGAACAACAATAATAATAAGGAAAGAGAGACAGAAAAAAAATTTATTCAATCTCAGAATGTCCATAATAAATAAGTTCCAACATCACAGAAAAGCCACCAGGCTGGAAAGAAAAGAGTCTAAAAGGCCCAAGCGTGGCCAACAAAAGTACAACGTACAGAAAGTAAAGGTGCTACGCACCGACAACTAACAGCAACCTAAAACAGAAGTAACTCAGAACAGTCTCTAAGACTGGTCACAGGTGTCCACAAACTCCTCGTCAAACGTGGGCTCAGGCTTGGCGTCAGCAAACACCTCGTAAAAGCAACGGTCTCTGGCTCAGGGTCTAACATGTGACACCCAAAAGAGAGAGGGGCACATGTTAGCAAGTCTACAAAAGACTTGTGCAAGGAAACTAAAAGAAAAGTAAACAACCTAGCAGTTCTAAAATTATGCAATGACATGGCAGTTATAGTATGAGTGCAACAGGTAAGGAAAAACAACAAGTACAATAAGGCAACTAGCATGGCATGGCAGGAGTAGCAAGGCTACTAACATTCACATGGATTTACCAGTCACGTTTTCATGTCGTGCACAGAGTTTACGCCTTACAGCTGAAGAGGCTGTACGGGCCCACTTCTACGCTGAGTGGTCGCTTAACCCTACCACAAACCCAGAGTTTACGCCATACAACTGAAGTGGCTGTACGGGCACACTTCTACGCTGAGTGGTCGCTTAACCCTACACCACCACGTGTATATGGACTGGTGTCCATCTTCTGGATCACGAGCCAGGGAGTGTTATTGGCATAGGGTTGTGCCCGCAAAAGCAGGTGCCTAGCCTGAACAAGGGAGTACAAGTGTGGTAGCGTGTGCTACGAATGCAACATTCATGGATGACATGGCATGGCATATTGTATTTAAAAGCGTATAGATAAGGAATTTAAACATGACAGGCAGAGATGCAAGGATGACATGACAGCATGAACGAAAGCAAGTAAAAGGGGTCGGATCTAGCTTCGTTGTCAAGCTAGATCAAGTGGGGTGTCGGATCTACTTTCGTTGTCAAACTAGATCAAATAGGCGTCTAGGCAGCTATCATTTCACTGCCTAGTCTCTTTTATGCTATGGTACAAAAAGTGGCCTAAAGTATGGCCTAAACAAGGAACGGGCAAGTTTCACTTGCCTGCAACCTGACGTCCGAAAACACCGTCCAAAAGTCCAAACTACCTATGTGCACAAGTCCACCAGACTACAGTCCCAATTTAAGTTATCTTGATTAGTGAATCTAAACAATTAAAAACACCAAATTTTATCTTGTTTAACAGGTAAGGGTTGGGAATCCTAAGAGTGCAGAACGTTACCTCAACACAGCGCGAGAGCTACACTGGCGTCGGGTAGCGACACCAAGGGTTGGATTCCAGTTTCGCGAACGGTACGGAACGACGGGTTTCCTGTGATAAAACACGTGCACGAATAAGTTTGTGACGATGGGCTAGAATAATTAGACAAGCCCTAAAACGTCTAGTGACCCAATTTTAATTAAGTTTTCTGTCCTACGGTGGGTGACACCTCATTATTAATGAACGTTGAATTATTAACACGTTAACTACATCAAGTCGCTAGTACAAACAAGCATACAACAATTTATCAAGCAACTAGGTTATCGTTGGCTAGAAGTCGCGTACACAATTTATCCACCAGACAAATAATCAATTTAACGTCAATATTAACGTTACTATCATGTAAACAACATTATCATTAAGTCACTAGGCTGGTTATTGTCAAGTAGTGGTTCACAATCTATTAGCAAACTGATATGAAATACTCTTAGCGAATGTTACTAACCGTGCTGATGAAGAGATCCCACGAAGCTACCGGAAGAGCGTCGTGAGTTGTCTACGGCTAGAGGGACATCATATCGGCACGAGGGAAGGTTGATAATACCCCGGGAGTTGTCGTGCGTCGCTGCCGTGCAGGAGACGACCACGGCTGCCATCGACGCCTTGGACAGCGGCTATCAGTGGATGGGCAGTGGCTGTTGCTGCTGTCAGTGGATTTGGCCTGAGTCGGGGCTAGAAGGGGTCAGGTCGGCATGTGGAGACAGCTGAGGCGACTGTCGTCAAAGAACGGCAGACTTCCGCACAGAAGAGTGGCACCGCTGCTGATGGCAGCGCCGACGGCCGTTGCCTGCGCCTACAGTAGCACGGGCCGGCGGGATTAAGGGGGTTTGGTCGAAGGGTAGATCGACAGGAGGGTAGGTCGTCAAGGGGGTCAGGCATGCGGGGCAGCACCGCCCACGGCGTCTCGGCAGTGCTGAGTGTCTGGGCGGCTGTTAAACGCCTGCGAGGAAGATCGAAGGCCGCTGTGAGGCCTAGACGATGGGGATCCAGTCGCCGTGGATGCTGGAGATCGGAGGAGAAACGACAGTGCCGTGGGAGGTTGGAATGGCGGAAGAACGAGAGTGGCGGTGTGAGGAGGGCTTGCGTGATCGGAGAGGGAGGAAAAACGTGGCGTGCGGCGCTTGGAAAAAAGGTTGCGTGAGTTGTTGAGGGCGGCGGCTGCGGTTTAGTTGCTGGGAGATAGAGAATATGGTTAGGTTAAAATATAATACCCTAGGTTGCTTTAGAGAATAGGGCAAGGCTGAAACGTGGGTCTAGGCTAGGGTTTATTATTAGAAGAATACAATTTGTTATTAACAATTAATAAAATAAACTAAAGTGGTCTCTCTCTCCCTGGGTATGTGTGCGGCCAAGAGGGGCTAAGTCAATATGATAAAGGCTAAGGACAAGGTAGATTAAGATTATAATAAAATATCACTCAGGGAAAATCTCAAAACTTAGGGTTAAACCAATAATAGGTTGGGCAAAAAGTGAAAGTGGGTCAAACGAAGCCCAAAAATCGTGAAATAAATACTGGGGTGACCGCACGGACGAGAGAAACGCGACTAAGAAGATGGATCACAATTTCAACGACGAGAAACGAAATTAAAAATAAAAAGGCTTCGCGACAAAAGTGAAGATCGTGACGTCTCGTCAAACAAAGTCAAATCATGGGAGAACAACCCGTGAAATGACGTTCCAAATTAATTCCACAATTTAATACTCTTCGAGAGAGTCACAACGGCATATCACACTATAGGGTTCGGTTACAGACAAAGCCTAAAATAAATACGTGCACGAACAAGACTACGTGCAAATAAAGCGTACAAAGGATACGGGGTCCAAAAGCGACAGTAATCCCAAGTTGGGCACACGTCGGGGGTCGGCTTGCTAAGGACGCAACCAAGTGCTACGGCCCTATCGACTCAATGAAACGACTCACACACAAAGCAACAAAACCAATCAGGTACCCGAAATTGCTATACGCACAGTCGTATAACAAATAATGAGTACCGGCCGTTACATCCTACCCACCTTAGAATAAAGTCCGTCCTCGGACTTTCTAACTGTTAATATAATTCTAGCCAGACTAGTAGCTATCCCAATCACATCACACTATAATTCAACCAGATATAGTCATTACAAGTGCTTATATATGCACTAGGTAGTCAAACAATAACTCTACTAACATGTATATATTCACGCACATTACACACTTACACCTATCATAGCCAGTCATATTCATACACATATTTCAATCATTCATATAGTCACGTACATCCCTATATATCTATTAAACACTTATTACATATCATGATGTACATACTCACAACCAATTAAATAGTTCATACCAGCAGATACCATCGTAATACTCCACATTTAGATAACTACATATGTACAAAACAATAATGATTCACCACTCCCTATATCTCCTAGTGTACATCCAATTCCAACATATCAACACAAGTAACCACATCACTCAATATTAAATCATGTTTTTATATCTAAGATACACTTACCACTACTATAATTTCACAATTATTTAGTCATTCCAATGCATGCAAATATTTCACCATATATTCACATCACATACGGTCCTATAACTATATTCACGACACGCCACGCATACCATAGTCACCAATACCTATAACTAAGCACATACTTACCCGTGCATGGTGCACACCCACACACGCTAACATTTCATTCATATATACCAATCATACCACTATATTCTCAGCACATCTACACACCTAGTTTAGCTAGCACACATACGTTCACACAGGCAAGTCCTTAGTAAATAACTATACCACAAGACCAACACTTATAACTATATACTGGTATGGCGACCCACAATCATGTGCGTAACACAACCAGGCACAAACAATCCTATCACTATACATACATCATCCATCGCTATATTCATAGTACTACATGCAAACCACAAACATACGTAACAATATACTTAGAGTATACCCACTCAAGCTTGAGTGAGACTCAAAACACAAATCAGAATACTCTACATATGTAACACGGTATTTATACTTATACCAATACCACTCCAATGTATACATATCTACCAACATAACCATATACACACCAGAATGTCGATCACACTTAATATCTAGTCAGGTAACACCCCATAGTTCAATCAGCTTATTTACCATAATAATATTACAGACATCAGCACACGTATAATTATAATATACTCCCTAATACATGCATCCATCATATAGTCACGCACATGTAATATATATATTCACACCATATCCATCTACCTATAATTATTATACCTATACATCTACTTATACGTACATAATTAAGATATGCAATAGTCGTGTATAACTCATGGTATACACGCACACAACATCCCGTAAAAGCAAGTAATACCAATCAAAATTATAATCCTACTACCATACGTGTATCACATATCCTCATGCAGCAAATACATAAGTACTTACGTCTAAGCATAATACATATCTACGTACGAGAGCACATACTCACACGTACTAACATATATGTCATATAAAAGGCCTACTCACTATAAACACACCTATTATCCTTACACCTAACATGAACACGACTTACTAATATATACATATACATATCAAGCAGTCACAAGTATCTTCAAACTACATACACTACTAGTCTATACTCCAATACAATTTCCAATATATATACAGACATTCCTAAAGTGTTATAGCTACCCACACATATATAACTAACATCATTCCTACACTTCACATATATAACGAATAACACTGAATATACATATATAACACGAGAGACAACTATTAATATACTAAAGGTAGGACACTCATACAGGTCTACACAGTCTACCTATATTCATGCACCACGACTACATCCCAAAACCAAAGGGCCCACTACTAAACTGGTGTGACATAAACAATGGCAAGCACTAGTGGGATGACTAAGCAGGAGGAAGGAAACCAAGATTAGATAGCGTAACGAAACAAGATCGGAAGAATGGGTTCAGGTAGGGCGAGGATAAGGAGGTAAATTGATCAAGTGAAACTGGGATATAATTGTGGATGTTTAGGTGAGGAAGAAAGATGTAATATTACCCTCATATGTTACCGGAAATAGGACGTAAATGGTATAAGTTAAAACACTAAAAGTATAAAACGGTCATACTTGAAAAGTTGGAGTTCTCTTTCGCCTAGGAAAATATTTAGGAGTCGGTAAAATAAGTTGTTGAATTAAAATTGTGTAGTTTATATATAGTAGAGGAGAAAACGGTATTTTGAATTATTGAAATGTCATTATATGAAGAAATTAAGATATTTACGCGAGTGTGGAAGACATAGGTTAGTAAATATGATAAGATAATAATTTTAAAGATTTCAGCGAAAAATTTCGAAATTCGGAGAATGTATGGAGTCTTGAATGCATGTTGAATGTTTTCAAATAACTTAAACCGGAAAAGAAATCCAAAATAAATAACGTTGAAAATATTCATCGAATGGTCAGGATAGTAATGGAGAAGTTTCAACGATTGACGATGGTGACACGTAGATTCACGTGATTCGAAAGGAAGGAAGTGAATCAAATAAAACGTAAATATGAAGGGAATAATTTAGTGAAACTGCTACGATGGAGTTCTACAGTCGATAACACGAAAGTGTAATGATCAGGAAGATGATAGAAGCAGGGTTCTAATTACCGGGTCGGCTGAAGATCAAGAGAAACTTAAAATTAAGACTCTAGACTGTAATAGAGGTCTCAGGAAAGGGTCCTAAGAGAAATCAAAATTACGTCCTGTTGGGCCCGAAATGGATGGACTCAACAAACAGCTAAAGGAAAGCTCTAGAAGCTTAATATGGTCATGGCCGGGTAAGAGACTGCTAAGACAACCTAAGACGAGTACATCCTAAATCGGTCGAAGGCACCTGACTATCAAACCTGAACATCTATCTAAGTCTTCTTTCTCTCTAAGACAGGGAAAACTTACAGGTTAGACTCATTTCATGACTTGGATGTTTTAATTTATTTAATGGACATTCTATTTTTATTATCGTTGTTCCGATAATTCGTAGTTGCAAGAGGGACCTGCATGGGCCACCAACAAAACCTGTCACGCCCCGCTTCCCTAAAATGGAGGCGAGACGTGAGAAGGTCCGCTCAGACTTGGAGCTGTGAGGCTCCAGTCTGTAAAGCGTCTGGATTTAACCGAGTTCAGGTCCTTGCAAATGCGAAGCAAAACAACAATAATAATAAGGAAAAAGAGACAGAAAAAATTTTATTCAATCTCAGAATATCCATAATAAATAAGTTCCAACATCACAGAAAAGCCACCAGGCTGGAAAGAAAAGAGTCTAAAAGGCCCAAGCGTGGCCAACAAAAGTACAACGTACAGAAAGTAAAGGTGCTACGCACCAACAACTAACAACAACCTAAAACAGAAGTAACTCAGAACAGTCCCTAAGACTGGTCACCGGTGTCCACAAACTCCTTGTCAAACGTGGGCTCAGGCTCGACGTCAGCAAACACCTCGTAAAAGCAACGGTCTCTGGCTCAGGGTCTAACATGTGACACCCAAAAGAGAGAGGGGCACATGTCAGCAAGTCTACAAAAGACTTGTGTAAGGAAACTAAAAGAAAAGTAAACAACCTAGAAGTTCTAAAATTTATGCAATGACATGGCAGCTATAGTATGAGTGCAACAGGTAAAGAAAAACAACAAGTACAATAAGGCAACTAGCATGGCATGGCAGGAGTAGCAAGACTACTAACATTCACATGGATTTACCAGTCACGTTTTCATGTCGTGCACAGAGTTTACGCCTTACAGCTGAAGTGGCTGTACGGGCCCACTTCTATGCTGAGTGGTCGCTTAACCCTACCAAAAACCTAGAGTTTACGCCTTACACCTGAAGTGGCTGTACGTGCACACTTCTACGCTGAGTGGTCGCTTAACCCTACCCCACCACGTGTATATGGACTGGCATCCATCGTCTGGATCACGAACCCGGGAGTGTTATTGGCATAGGGTTGTGTTGAGTATTGGACTCCCCGAATTTGGTTTTGGATGATGAGCAACCATAAATAATTCATGAACTAACAATTTGTGAGTGCAGTTATGGAGATTGTCGCCAAATTCATGAGAACACTCAAAGCGACATCTAAAGACTTCTCAAAGCTCGTATTCAATGCCTAAAGCTTCGTTTAAGCTTTTGGACCATTTTGGAAGTCATGAAGATTTGATCGAAGCTCTCGAAGACCGTTCTTTTAGGTTTTATTTATAGTCTTTTAGTTTCGATCTATAGAATGTTAAGCCTTGAGTATATCTTACATTTCTATCTTCATAACGCTCATATCTTAGCTCTAGGATCTTAGTTGAAGTCCATTCTAACTTCCTCGAAGCATCGCGCTTCGATTCGGACTTTATTGTGCATGTTAGTTGGTTCAAGAAGAAGAACTGACCGACTAGATGGTGATCTAGTCGGTCGGTAAAGCTTCTTGGACCGACTAGTTTCAGTTAATCTTTTCTTGCTCAGTACTGTTTACAATTAGTCGGTCTACGTTGACTCACCGACCGACTAGTTTGTGAACTAGTCGGTCAGTGATGCTTCTTTGACCGACTAGTTGAGCTTTACTGTACATGCCAATTTTCTCCTAAGCTACTGTTTATCGTTAGTCGGTCTAAGAACGTTTGGCGACCGACTAGTTGATGATCTAGTCGGTCAACATTTGTTCTTGGACCGACTAAATCAATTTGTATTCAGACTAATAGTTTTTGACTCTTAGTCGGTCTAAGTTCACTGAACGACCGACTAGTTGTGAAACTAGTCGGTCAGACAGTCTTCTTGGACCGACTAGATTTCTAGGTCTGAAATTCAATCTCTTCACTGTTCTTCACTTAGTCGGTCCATGTTGATTGACCGACCGACTAGTTGATGAACTAGTCGGTCAGTGGTTGTTCTTTGACGGACTAACTGCTTCAGATTTCTATCCGTTGGGATTTGACCTAACTCGTTTTTATGGGACCCTATAAATACGAAGCTTGGTCATTTCTTTCTAGGTTAGAGCTGCTATTAAGAGATTCATTGAGATTGAAAGAGTTAGAGATTCTCACTCATTTCCAAAGCTCTCTTCCTCACAAGAAATCCATTCTCTCACTTTCCAGATCTAGAATCCATCTTGAGAGAAGTTTGTTCTTGGTGAGCCATTCAAGCTCTAGCTTGATTCAAGTCTCCAAATCACTCCTAGGCACCCATTGCTGCTCATTTCAGTGGTGCTAGGTCTTGGTGACTTCCTCTTCCTCAAATCCCTCCTTGCACCTATTTGGTAAGAATACTCAAGGTTTAGGATTTTGTGGTAAGATTGTTTATTTCATTATAAACTCATTTATATTGCTTATTGATTATTTCGGTTGTGAGAGAAGGTTGTGATCCCGGGTTGTGGGATTCACTATTGCCATTGCATGTATGATTTGATCTTGTGAAGGTTTTTCACAAGATATCATAGTGGAAATCTTGGGTTAGGGTTTCTAACCTAAGTATCCGGAGGGGATCCGAGTGGTTGGGACGTAGGATCACCGGGAACAAGTCGGGGAGACTTGGGTGGATCAGAACCCAGTAATATCTTTTGTTAGCATTGTTAATTTTGTTGTTGTTATCAATTTAAGCTTCCGCAAATTGATTTGGTAGTTGTTTGCACGATAATTAGGAATTATACTCCTTGTTATTTTTAAAGTACTATTCACCCCCCTCTAGTACTTGTGCAGTAGCTTGTAGGGCATTACATTTGGTATCAGAGCCAGATACTTAGCTATGTCTGCCAACGACAACAAGACCGTGCGTCCACCTTCCGACTATGGCACCTTCAGGAACCGTGAAGGAGCATCTTCGGTGATGGAAGGACATTCCTCAACGAGGCCTCCATTCTTCAACGGTACCAACTACGGGTACTGGAAATGCCGGATGGAAACTTTCCTCCGGAGTGCATCTCTATGGAGGACCACGATGAAGGAATATGTCGAGCCCGTCGAAGAAGACTTTGAGAAATGGACAACCGCGGAGGTCGCCGCGAAGGTAAGCAATGCCAAGGCAATGAACGCCTTGCAATGCGCATTGGAGCCCGAGGACTTCAATAAGATATGCACATGTAAGAGTGCATATCAAATTTGGAACTCCCTCCTCATACTACATGAAGGGACGAGTATGGTAAGAGACTCTAAACTCGTTGTTGTTAACAAAGATTACGAAATGTTTCATATGCAACAGGGTGAGAAGATGAAGGAGTATTAGGCTCGCTTCGTCGACATCATAAACGAGTTGGAGGCTCTCGACAAAACCTACATCCAAAAAGAGAAGTGTTCGAAGCTTTTCGAAGGACTTCCTTCTTCTTGGGAAAAGCATACCTTCGCCATCGAGGAAGGTAATGATATGAATAAGTACACCGTAGTTCAACTAATGGGTACTTTAATGTCATACGAGGTACGCAAGGATAGCAAGTTAAAATTGCAGGAAAAGATGAAGTCCTACCTAAAGCAAGACGAGCCAAAGAAGAAGGCTATTGCTTTCAAGGCCGCTCCATCCACATCCACATCAACCGATGATGAAGACTCGGAAAACGAGTTGGACTTGGAGTCCATGGCACTCATGGCCAAGAAGTTCAACCGTTTCTTTCGAAAAGGTAACTATAAGAACAAAGCTAAATTTGGTTCTTCTAACGCCTTCTCCTCTCCTTTGTGTTTCAAGTGCAATATGTAGGGAAATTGGCGGTCCTTAGGGCACAAAAACTCTAGTCCCGTCCTAAGTCGGACGGAACATAGACAGAAAAACAATTTGCAGCGGAAGAAAAACTAGTTAATCTAAATTAACAAGCAGTTAAAACATTTTTAACTTAGCCCTAAGGTCCAAGACCCTATGCCAAGATCTATGCCGCCTTGGGATGGATCTGACCATCCCAAGAAGGATCTAGCCTACTGCGATTAAATTAAACTAATGCTAATAAAATACTTTAACCACATACCTGGAATCTCAGCCCTGGAGCAGGCGAGATGTTCCGCGCCGTCTTCTGAGCTACTCCCGTCCCACGCCGAGCCGCTCCTTGAACCGCTCCCTGAACCGCTCCTCGAACCGCTCCGCATCCAGAGGCGATCAATCCCCGTGCCGAAGAAAGTTTCACGCGAGTGAAACCTCCGCCTAGATTTCGGATCCAGAATCCGAACTCCTTCGTGGCTTTGCTAGAGCCCTCAGGAGTAAGGAAGAAATTTAGGGAGATGAGAAATATTAATTTAAGCCTAGCTCCGAGCGTGCTCCAACATTTACGAGAGCCGCTCAGATCTAGAGCTTGGGACGAGTTTTGAGAAAGGGGGAGACCCCTATTTATATAGGCGGCAGACTCTCCCCTTTTCTCAAAATCCGATGTGGGACTAATTATTTGGGTTAGTTAAAATCAAGTTAGTTTGCACTTCACAAAGTGCAAACTTCCGTGAATTTTAACTCACTCACCGTTGAGCTTCAAAATTGATACAACCTGTCAATACGACAAGCGTTCAATGGTGAACGCATAGGAAAAAACCGTTCGTCAATCGGAGTTCGTTTGACCCTCCAATTGAGTGTTCAAACATCAGCCCAAACACACCCAAAACACAAAACTGCAGCCGTCACAAAATACACGCTGCCCTAGGCGACGTGTGGCGCCACCACCATCAGGCCGCATGCAGCGCACGCGCCTCGAGGCGCGTGCGCTGCACGTGCCTCAGCGCACGCACAGTGCACACGCTGGGCGCGTGTACAGCACGCGCCACGCAGGCGCGTGCTGTGCACGCGCCCTGCATGCACTGTGGGGCGGGGCGGGGCCCCGCCCGTGAAGACTGCAGGCGCAAATGCGCCCGCCTTTACTGCTGCCCGGCCCATTGGGCCGGGATTTAAAACCCCTTTGGATTTAATCTGCCTCTTAGGCTGATGTCAATATGGGCTTTTATTGTTTTGGCTATAACTTTTGCGTTTGGCATCCGATTTGGACGCCGTTCGAACCTGAGTCTAGACCGGGACATTCCTGTCTTACCCGTGAACTTTTCCTTGCGTTTATATTATTAAATATTGTATTAAACAATTTAATACACATTTAATCACTTTTGCATCAAATGCAAAATAGTCCCTATCTAGGCTTAAATTACCATATTGCATCAAATGCAATTATTTCATCCCTTGCATCAAAAATGCAAAATATTCTCCCTAACTAATTTCTACCTATTACTAGACGAAGGTCGCACTCTTTGTGTGACCCTACGGCCTGACCCTACTACAGGTTGGGCTCGAAGCCCTATACGACAAAGACCACGAGCAGTGGCTGCCGTCCCTGTTTCAGCATCATCATAATGTGGTTAGCTCATCAACATGAGAATTGTCGGGACCACCCTGACCGTGTCTGTGATGATTTCTGCAGTTATAGTCTCTTCGTCTAAACTGTGTCGTGCAGATCAAGTCTGGGGTACGGTTAAACTGTCAACCCCAATAACTTGACTCCGGTTAGTTTCGATCGATCTTCAATCAATAAATGTTGGACTTCTTCTAACATACTCTGCGCAGAGTTTTTACTAAAGACCGAACTAACTCTATGACACTAACTCCCATTGACCGGGAGAGACGAATCCTCTCTTGGTCATTACTCGCCTCGTACGTTTCAAGTGACACCCAATCAAAAGACCTTTCGACAGGCATTGCCTCGAAGCTAGGTCAGTTGGTATAAGTGGCACCGTTCATGCACAGGTTTGTCAAAATGACCTCAAGTCAGAAGACCAACTATCATATCATCACTCAGAGTTATCACTGACAGATTGGTCAATATAATCATATGATAACTCTAGTGGATCGTTCAGTGAACTCATTCTAATGAGCACCTGTGTCTCGTCTTCGACTTCGCCAAGTCAAGCGATCATGAGATCATCGCCATCGCTAAACGGTGAAGACTAAGACACAATGGTCTATCCGATGTTTCGATATCCTTGTCTCGGAACATCTACGACCACGAACCATTTTAGACTTATGCTACAGACGGTCAAACGTTTCTCCATGATCGAGATACTCATCTCGATACCCGTTTGATCTTGCATAAAGTCTCAGGACTTTACCTAAGTGGATATCTAATGTTAAAATAACTTAGATAAATCATTACCAAACAGCTTACTGTTATTTCGAACAAGATGTTTGTGCTATTCACACAGGAATAAATGGCCTCGAGGGCATAATATTCCTACATCTCCCACTTGCACTCAGGCCCATTTATCTCGGTATCTTATACCGTTTTTACACATAAGTTTTCCCGACTTCATGTGGTAGAGCCTTCTTGAGTGGATCTGCTAAAACCGTCTACACTATAGACTTAAGGGGTTTTTATGTTTGTGTTAGACCAACCATTTGAATCTCATTCAAATAATTCATTTGGTCTATCGGAATCTATAATATTTTATTTTACTTGGATCTTATCCAGTTTATCGTACCTTACGATAATCATTTAAATTTGTTAATGGTCATTTTAAATGGCTCATATCTATTCTTGATAAAGTATCAAACCTTTTGATTACTTTGTCAAAATGTATGTTCCATCCTTTTGATGATTCGCATGTAATTTATACGCTCCCACTGACCTTGAAAACTATCTGGCTAATTCATATAAGTCAGTCTGTCTAAATCATATTTAGAAAAACGAACTTATAAGTGAATGCTCCAATTTTCATGGTCAACTTAAGCGTTTTACATCGGCTTTGGTCCGAGTAGATCTGTACACATCTGTTGGCGAAACCGGTTTCATCATAATCCGTTTTAAAGAAATTAGGATGAAAGCCGTTCCCGTCCAACATTATTGTACTTCACTATTTTCTTTTCTGCATCAATCTTTTAAAGATTTACTTGCGGAAAGTGAGGAAACATTTTCTTTGAGCACGTAAACTAAATTCTCAATTTATTTACGCACACGGACCTGCATCAAGTTTTAAATCGGAGTTACTACTCCGAATTTCATCCTAGAAGTTGCCTAAGTCATCATCAGTTATGATGTCTAACTCGACAATCCGTCTCAAGAGATTCGAGTAATAATACAACTTCCTTACGATTGATTTATTGAATATATTATTGATAATGTCCTTATAGAACATTATCAAAACTTAGGCATTACTATCTGGGACTTAACCCAGAGGGAGGAGTTAACTCAGAGTCACTTATTTATGGATCGCACCAAGTCTAACTAAGTGTGATTCATACCTTTTAACACTCTGATGTGTTAACAGACTTGACCTGAGAGAAAATCACATTTTCTTTTAATTACACAAGATTTTATGTAGCTAAGTATTTGACCATTCGATCTAATCGAATCAGTTTAAATACTTTCGTCATTTCGTTCTTTATTTTATCAGACTTGCGTTTCATCAAGAACACGTGTCTTAATAAAATATACGAATAACTTATTTTGTTAAAATATAGACTCGGGTACATCAGTATGTACGAGACTGAGTTCGACAACTCATTCTCCCACTGTCTCACAGATGGGTTTCGGCCATTGTATCTAAGAGGCTAAGACTCACAAGTGTCCGTAGAGTTCATAATACGAGAGGTCAGACCCCTCTTTATGTGACTTGTGAAGCTTAATCTCTTGATACGGCCTAGTCTAATTTTACCATATAAGTTTGCTACTATCTTGTGTATTTATATATTAACATTTAATATATATATAGTTATTTACAAATTACTTAACACAAAACATTGCTTCAGAAGCAAGGTGACGACATTCGTCAAAAATGTGTTAGACGTTTTTGTATAACAACTTATTCCGAAATGTGACATCAAAATATGTCACGTTTTCATTTCCTCCTACTTATGCCTCTACTAATGATAAATTAAACTAACTTTCTCAATTGACTTTCCGAAGTGCCTTCTTCCTTTTCTAAATCACATTTAGATATCAACATAAATAAATAGCTATGCAAGCAACTTATGTATCCAAACGCTTGAGCTTTGCAATCTTGAGTGTAGCTCAAGAAGTTGCTTGTCTCAAGATCCGGTTGGGATACATAGTCTTGCATCGCTCATGCACTCGTATTCGACTCAAACGGTTTGATCGAATTTTCGAACTTTGCGGATCAAAATTGTTTGTCCATACAACCTTGAGCGTAGCTCGACAAGTTGTAGGGAGAAACATACTTTGAATGTCCTATATGTTCAAGCTGCCTCATATAGAGACGAGCGACATGTAGCTTTAATTTATTTGTTGGACCCAGAACTTAATGAAATCATATTTCTTAAGTCTGTTCTTTAGAAGGTCATTTAATGTCAACGAGAATATAATTTTAATTCTATCAATTAGAATTTAACTCGATATTCAATTAATCAACTTATTGACCAGTTAACTAATTCCAATATTATCAATTGATTCTTTCGGTAAACATAGTCTTGCCCAAGTTTTAGCATATGTTCAATATTAAATATAGGTAGATTGGCTTTTATCTATCTATATCCTCCCACTATTTTTACGATCGTTTTAAAGCTTAATAACGAACGATTTAATCGAATTAAAAAGAAATGGGTAAGAGTTCCAATCACATTGAGTCTAAACAACCTTGAGTGTAGCTCAACAAGTTGATTGACTCTGCGATCGGAAGATGACTCTTCATCGATCATATCGGATATGACTCTCTTAATCGGTTTTTGCCCCTAGCCATTCGTGATCATGAGTGTGCTCATCCAAATCACCATGTCTAGTCTAGTCAGACCCTTGTTTTCATGTCTAGCCTGACTTGCCCCTCAGCTCGGTGTATGCATGACACGTTGGTTAGGGTCAGGTCTTAGACTACATCTAGGCAGACTACATCCTTGACTAAACTTGCGCCGCCGCTCGGTGTATTCACGACAACGTCGGTTTGGGTCAAGTCAAGATGTCATCTTATGTATTTAAGAAGTTGGTTTCTACAAGGTTGCCATGTCACAGCTTGAGTGTATCTCAACAACTGTAACACGGGCCCTATAGTTGCTAACCCCTAAAACAAGGAGGGCTACGGCTAATCTTGAAAAAGATCATTAACGTATTTGACTTAGATATAGTCCAGGGTGTCATACAATCATGATTCGCGACATTGAGGTCCAGCGGAACTCAGCCAGGGAATTGACTAAGCCAGGATCACTATCCCTTAAAGGGTGATCCAGAACTCTTAGCCAAGCATATTGACTGGATCATGGTCCATTGAATGAAGCTTGTCATTTTTGTATGTATGCCATAGACTAAACAGCTTTTATTAACAACTAATTAATCCTATCAACTAGTTGAATCCTTAAATTCAAAATTTTAGGATTTGTTTAATAACTTTTATTAAGTCCTTATCAACTATAAGGTTCACGTGCTACCCTAATCGTTATTAGGATTTTAATAAATTTTATTAACAACGCTAGAAGCGAAGTCCTTTAATGAAAATTAATTATAACAATTAGAATTGAAAATTCATTTAAAGGACTACCCTAATCAGGAATTAGGTCTTAATATTGTTGCTAATGATTTATTAAAACATAGCATGTCATTAAAATTCAAGTAATAAATTTTAATCATTTTTAATGGCTAACCTAAAGGGTTGTCTTGTGTTATCAAATAAGGGACAAGATTAACAAGCCATTAAAATAAAGCTACACTAATTTTATCAACATAAAATGAAAGTGTATATCTATTTAACAATTAAATAAACTAATTTTATCGCATAAACTATTTTTAGACTTTTAAAATCAGTTTTAAAAAATATCTTATAAATTTAAAACATTACTTTAAAAATTTTCCATGTTCAAAAATTTATCATATACAATTTTTAAACATCTAAAATATTTTAAACTTATCGCATAAATTTAAAGCCTTAAAATCAATTTTAAAATTTATAACATAAATTTAAAAACACCATTTTAAAATTTCCATGCTTAAAAAAAATTTATCATATAAAAAAATTTTTAGGCATCCAAAATAAATTTAAACTTTTAAATATTTAAAATTAGTTTTAAAAATTATCACATAAATTTTAAAACGTCATTTTAAAAATTTTCATGTTCAAAAAATTTATCACATAGAATTTTGAACTTCAAAAAAATTTTTAAAATTATCTAATAACTTTAAAAAAAAATTTAAAAGTATTTTAAAAAGCATTAATAAGTTTAATGAAATCGCAGTACCTAGATCGACTACGCAAACCTAGGCTCCGATACCACTGTAGGGAAATTGGCGGTCCTTAGGGCACAAAAACTCTAGTCCCGTCCTAAGTCGGACGGAACATAGACAGAAAAACAATTTGCAGCGGAAGAAAAACTAGTTAATCTAAATTAACAAGCAGTTAAAACATTTTTAACTTAGCCCTAAGGCCCAAGACCATATGCCAAGATCTATGCCGACTTGGGATGGATCTGACCATCCCAAGAAGGATCTAGCATACTGCGATTAAATTAAACTAATGCTAATAAAATACTTTAACCACATACCCGGAATCTCAGCCCTGGAGCAGGCGAGATGTTCCGCGCCGTCTTCCGAGCTGCTCCCGTCCCACGCCGAGCCGCTCCTTGAACCGCTCCCCGAACCGCTCCTCGAACCGCTCCGCATCCCGAGGCGATCAATCCCCGTGCCGAAGAAAGTTTCACGCGAGTGAAACCTCCGCCTAGATTTCGGATCCAGAATCCGAACTCCTTCGTGGCTTTGCTAAAGCCCTCAGGAGTAAGGAAGAAATTTAGGGAGATGAGAAATATTAATTTAAGCCTAGCTCCGAGCGTGCTCCAACATTTATGAGAGCCGCTCAGATCTAGAGCTTGGGACGAGTTTTGAGAAAGGGGGGAGAACCCTATTTATATAGGCGGCGGACTCTCCCCTTTTCTCAAAATCCGATGTGGGACTAATTATTTGGGTTAGTTAAAATCAAGTTAGTTTGCACTTCACAAAGTGCAAACTTCCGTGAATTTTAACTCACTCACCGTTAAGCTTCAAGATTGATACAACCTATCAATACGACAAGCGTTCAACAGTGAACGCATAGGAAAAAACCGTTCGTCAATCGGAGTTCGTTTGACCCTCCAATTGAGTGTTCAAACATCAGCCCAAACACACCCAAAACACAAAACTACAGCCGTCACAAAATACACGCTGCCCTAGGCGGCGTGTGGCGCCACCACCATCAGGCCGCGTGCAGCGCACGCGCCTCGAGGCGCGTGCGCTGCACGTGCCTCAGCGCGCACACAGTGCACGCACTGGGCGCATGCAAGGCACGCGGCGCGTGCCTTGCACGCGCCCAGCGGGCGCGTGCACAGCACGCGCCACGCAGGCGCGTGCTATGCACGCGCCCTGCGTGCACTGTGGGGCGGGGCGGGGCCCTGCCCGCATGATTGCGGGCGGGCCCCGCCCGTGAAGACTGCGGGCGCAAATGCGCCCGCCTTTACTGCTGCCCGGCCCATTGGGCCGGGATTTAAAACCCCTTTGGATTTAATCTGCCTCTTAGGCTGATGTCAACATGGGCTTTTATTGTTTTGGCTATAACTTTTGCGTTTAGCATCCGATTTGGACGCCGTTCGAACCTGAGTCTAGACCGGGACATTCCTGTCTTACCCGTTAACTTTTCCTTGCGTTTATATTATTAAATATTGTATTAAACAATTTAATACACATTTAATCGCTTTTGCATCAAATGCAAAATAGTCCCTATCTAGGCTTAAATTACCATATTGCATCAAATGCAATTATTTCATCCCTTGCATCAAAAATGCAAAATATTCTCCCTAACTAATTTCTACCTATTACTAGACGAAGGTCGCACTCTTTGTGTGACCCTACGGCCTGACCCTACTACAGGTTGGGCTCGAAGCCCTATACGACAAAGACCACGAGCAGTGGCTGCCGTCCCTGTTTCAGCATCATCATAATGTGGTTAGCTCATCAACATGAGAATTGTCGGGACCACCCTGACCGTGTCTGTGATGATTTCTGCAGTTATAGTATCTTCGTCTAAACTGTGTCGTGCAGATCAAGTCTGGGGTACGGTTAAACTGTCAACCCCAATAACTTGACTCCAGTTAGTTTCGATCGATCTTCAATCAATTAATGTTGGACTTCTTCCAACATACTCTGCGCAGAGTTTTTACTAAAGACCGAACTAACTCTATGACACTAACTCCCATTGACCGGGAGAGACGAATCCTCTCTTGGTCATTACTCGCCTCGTACGTTTCAAGTGACACCCAATCAAAAGACCTTTCGACAGGCATTGCCTCGAAGCTAGGTCAGTTGGTATAAGTGGCACCGTTCACGCACAGGTTTGTCAAAATGACCTCAAGTCAAAAGACCAACTATCCTATCATCACTCAGAGTTATCACTGACAGATTGGTCAATATAACCATATGATAACTCTAGTGGATCATTCAGTGAACTCATTCTAATGAGCACCTGTGTCTCGTCTTCGACTTCGCCAAGTCAAGCGATCATGAGATCATCGCCACCGCTAAACGGTGAAGACTAAGACACAATGGTCTATCCGATGTTTCGATATCCTTGTCTCGGAACATCTACGACCACGAACCATTTTAGACTTATGCTACAGACGGTCAAACGTTTCTCCATGATCGAGATACTCATCTCGATACCCGTTTGATCTTGCATAAAGTCTCAGGACTTTACCTAAGTGGATATCTAATGTTAAAATAACTTAGATAAATCATTACCAAACAGCTTACTGTTATTTCGAACAAGATGTTTGTGCTATTCACACAGGAATAAATGGCCTCGAGGGCATAATATTCCTACACAATAAGCCAGGACACATGAAAGGGGAGTGTCCTCTAAATAAGCAAAAGGAGAAGTGGAAGGCGCCTTAATTCGATAAGTCCAAGAAGTACAAAAAGGGGTACAAAAAGGGACTTGTCGGAGCAACATTCATCGACTCCGAGCACTACTACAAAAAAACGCTTGCATAGCGCTTTTTTTTACACTTGGATAGCGCTTTTAAGCGCTATCCAAGCTACCGCTATGGTAGCTTGGATAGCGCTTTTATAAGCGCTATCGTAATGGTTTACTAAGATAGCGCTTAAAAAAGCGCTATCCAAGCTACCGCTATGGTAGCTTGGATAGCGCTTTTTTAAACGCTATCTAAGTGGTTTACTATTTTTCTGATTTTCTATTTTTTTTAAAAAAATTAAACAGTAGCCACGGACTGGCCGTGGCTAATACCTATTAGCCACGGACTGGCCGTGGCTAATAAGAATTAGCCACGGCCAGTCCGTGGCTAATACTAATTAGCCACGGCCAGTCCGTGGCTAATACGAATTAGCCACAGCCAGTCCGTGGCTAATGTTTAGTATTTTTAAAAAAAAAATAAAAATCAAACAAATTCTAGTCTGCTTGGCTAATTGATAGATCTCACATTGATAAACAGAAAAAAAACATAACATACAAATCAATAGCACACAAATATACTAGAAGTAGTTAACTGCATAGAAAACCAACTGTACAAAAATTGTGTACAATAAAATTGTTGTCCCTAGCCAAGATATTCCCTTTTCTAATATCCCCCATTCTACAGCATCAAATGGAACTGATGGCTGTTAACCTTAGCTTTTTTGTTAAGATATGCACTAATCTTCCAACTCGACAAGTTGAGCCCTTCTCTCCGCCGCCATCTTCCTAACAAAGATACCCCACCTCATAGCTGCCTTGATCTTGAGCCACCCGACAACAGCTTTACCGGATGAACGGCTGCGATCCTCATCGAAGTTGAAGTTGGGGCACGGGGAAGGCAAGAACGACGGAAGATTATACCCGTCTTCCTGTAAATTGGATCCCCCCATGTTGAACACACGGAGCAAGTGTTGCATGTCCTCGTTCTCCAACATCTCATGGCTTCTCATTCGGATATCTTCCTCCGAAAAGAAATCATCACTTACCCTGGTGTTGTCCTGTTGTCGAGACCAGTCATAGGTTAGCATTAGACGGCTCCATCAATTGGGCCATGGGCTGGAACTCCGAGCTTTGACACTGAGGCGGAGACAAGCCTGTGATATCATTTCTCGTGAACTGAGTTTGGTTGGAGGCCATGAACTGGTTCTGGGGGATAAATGAGTTGTCAAATTGCATGTTGATATTGGATGGTGCATGTTGAGGTGGCGGGTGATATGTAGTCATTTCGTTCCCGTTGTACCCAGCAGAGATAGCACCTGATGATCAAAACATTGTGTTGGAAACAGCATCCTAACCTATGTTTGATGATAACAAACCCTACTGAACTGTTCTAATATGTTTTTTGAGTGTGTCACAGGTCCCTATAGTCATGATTGCTCAGGTTACACATGTACGTACTCAAGTACGTAGAGATACAAGGCTGAAACTACATTTGGAATTATGCAAGCTGCTCAAACAAGAGAGTATAGCTATGAAACTCTACCCTAGAGTTAAACATAGGCTATAAACATCATGGAAATTTTCTCAGGATTTATGAAGATTGTTTGAAGTCAAAATACGGGGAAATACGAGAAAATACAGAGTATACAAAGAAGAAACTTTTTCTACAAGTGGAGAAATGAGGTGAAACAATTCTAACATGTATATATGGGTCTTTGGGATTTTTGAGAATTTTTTCAGAATTTTTGAGATTTATCTGATGCCAAAATACGATGGAATACGTCAGAAATACACTGAAAAATCGACATACGGTACTGTTCATACGACGGCTGCCGACATACCGACTTTGCGGACAGCAAATTTAACACGGGTTTGACCCGCGAGCCGCCTCGTGGCGGATCCCTTGGAACAGTAACCAAACCCGTTAAGCTCAATCCTATATAAACCCATGTACACTCTTCACATTTTCATCAATAACTTGAGTTCTAGATATCCAAATTGAGCACCGTTTGCGGCGTTGCGACCGTGACTTCATCCCCGATGCAGTGATAGCAAGTTGAGTAGCTAGTTCCTCCTGTGCAGCAAATGAGATCATTTTGAGTGAGAAACTTCTACCGACTACTTCCACGGGGACATCGACTACTTCTTCTACAGACATCCGATCATCATTCCGTAAGAAGCGTTACGAAGCTACTGATGTGCTGAAAGACGACAACCAGATAGATCTTCACAAATGAGCTTTCTAAACTCTTGATCTTATTTATTTGTGAAGTTATTAATGTTTTGATCAGTATTTCTGTAATATAATTTCTTCCGTTATTTGGGACTCTGGGAACCAAACTTGTTGGGGCAAGTTGGGTTGGGGAGTGATACTTGTATGTTTCTTTTTGGCTTTGGTGAGCTTGAGTTGGTCTGACAGGTTGGTGTTGGTGCACCAATCTAAGGGAGATTGTAACTTCTTAAAGAAACAGTATAAGTGATTGCTCATTGGGGTGGACGTAGGTCATGGGGACCGAACCACGTTAAATTCTGTGTCTTCTGTGAATGCTTTGATTGTCCGATTCCTAAACTGCATGCTGTAAACTAGGCTTAATTTTTATCTTGCGATAATTTGGTCAAAGGCCTATTCACCCCCCCTCTAGGCCTTATTTAGATCCTACAAGTGGTATCAGAGCGCCATGCCTGGCCATTTGAGTCTAGTTCATAATGAATACATATGATTCAGCATTTGCTCTAGGACAGTCTACAGTTAGACCACCCAAATTTAATGGGACTGATTTTGCTTACTGGAAAGCTAGGATGAAAATTTTCCTAGTCTCTTCAGATCTTGAAATTTGGAAAATTGTTGCTAAAGGCTATCACCCACCTACAATCAAAATTGAAGATATTGATGTACCAAAACCAGAAGATAAATGGGATGATAACGATAACAAACTGTATGCTCTAAATGGTAAAGCTATGAATGCAATTATCTGTGCACTTGACAGAACTGAGTTTAACAGTATATCTCATTGTCTTACTGCGCAGGAAATCTGGAACACTCTCGAAGTCACTCACGAAGGAACCTCTCAGGTGAAGGATTCCAGATTAGCGCTGCTGAGCTCAGAGTATGATGGTTTCCATATGCTACCAGGAGAATCCATCAAGGACATGTACACTCGATTCACCGACATCGTATACAACTCAAAAGCCTTGGGAAAGTCTTACGACAGCATCGACCTCATTCGGAAAATCCTAAGAGCGCTTCCTAGTTCCTTCCGGCCTAAAGTGACGGCCATCCAAGAAGCGAGAGATCTCACTAAGCTGAAGCTGGATGATCTGATTGGGAATCTGTTATCCCATGAGCTGGAACTCAAAACCGTCGAGACAAGAGAGAAAGGTGATGCTAAACCTTTAAAGACCATCGATCTCAAAGCCGAAGAAAGTGACAAAGAAGATCTCGACGAGGAACATGCACTGATGGTCAGAGGATTCCGACGCTTCATCAGAACTCCTGCCGGAAAATCTGAAATGGCAAAAAGGTTCAATCGTTTTAATAATTTTAATCCTTTGAATTCCTCGTCTGATCAGAATACTACTAAAAGTGTTCAATGTTTCAATTGTAAGAAATTTGGACATTTCATGAAAAACTGTCCAACAAAGAACGCGTCATCCGAAGCCAAAGGGAAATCATTTGCGGTAACATGGGACGATGACGATGAAGACGAACCACAAGACGAGGTAGCGCAATCATCACTTTGCCTAATAGGTGAAAGCGACACGAACAAGGTAAGAGATGAATTTTCTTTACCAGAATTAATGAACATTTGTGAAAACATGAATTCAGAAATTACTTCTCTTGAATCCTCTATAGAAAATTATAAAGAAATGAATTTCCAACTACAGCAGGAAAATTATAATGTTTTGCAAAATGAAATAAAATTGAAAAATGAAATTGCATCGCTCAAAATTACCATTGAAAAACTCAAAGGAAAATCTAGTATTACTGAAGCTATACCTTGTCAGACTTGTGCTTCATTAAAGCTAGAAATTAAGAATGGTAATGAAAAGATTGTTGGCCTAAATAAAAGAATAGAAACTCTCGCTAAAAATGAAGATAATGTTAGAAAGAGTTTTATAAATAAAAGTGTCATGCTAGTAAATGAAAACATCTTTTTGAAATCCAAAGTCTCTGATTTAGAACTGAGTATCAGAAAATTTGGTGTAGGAAGGAAATCACTAGACATCATTCTTGGATACCAGTCAATCAAAAATGATAAACATGGACTAGGATTTGGAAATGTTTATAATGAAAACATGATAAAGAAAAATCATTACATCAAGAAAAAGAAACGGAACGCTAAATGTTATACATGTGGTTCTTTTGAGCATTTATATAGAAATTGTCGTTATAAGAACCAAAACATGAAGTTCAAACAAGTATGGGTTCCGAAAGGTACTATGACTAACCATTGTGGACCTATTTGGCTACCCAGGTCACACATACCTTGTTCTTCTTATGTGTAGGGACTCAGCATGGCTAAGGAACAACTGTGTGAGTGGTATTTGGATTCAGGCTGCTCAAGACACATGACAGGGAACAGCGACAAGTTCCTTAGCCTCGTGAAGCAAGAAGGAGGAAGTGTTACATTAGGGGACAACGGCAAGTGCAAGGTAATGGGTAAAGGTATTGTTGGCAACAATACTTTTAAAATTTCTGACGTCCTCTGGGTTGAAAATCTCAAACACAACCTCATCTCCATAAGCCAACTCTGTGACAAAGGTATGAAAGTACTTTTGATGAGAAAATTTGTAAAATTTATGACTCGGTCACGGTAATACCCTCTTCATAGCCAATAGGAAAAATAATGTTTATACAATAATAATTGAAGAAATGACAATTGCTAAATGTTTGATTGGCAGGGAGGAGGAGGCTATACTATGGCACCGGAGACTATCACATGCCAGCATGAAGTTGCTACATAAGCTGGAGAATAAAAACATGGTCCGAGGCTTGCCACATCAACAGTACGAGAATGGTAAGTTGTGTGTTGCATGCACAAAAGGTAAGCAAACTAGATCCACTTTTACGGGAATTCGGGAAGTTACCACTTCACGAGTCCTAGAATTGATTCATATGGATTTGTTTGGGCCTACCGATGTTGCTAGCCTCAATGGAAAGAGATTTTGTTTTGTTTTGATCGATGATTTTTCTAGATATACATGGGTTTACTTCTTAGCCAAGAAATCGGATTCCTTTGAAAATTTCCAAAATTTTTGTAATTAAGTTTCAAATGAGAAAAATCTTTCAATTATGAAAATTAGAAGTGATCACGGTGGTGAATTTGAAAACTCTGTTTTTGAAAACTTCTGTTTGGAAAAAGGGATCTTACATGAATTTTCTTCTCCTAGAACACCTCAACAAAACGGGGTGGTCGAAAGAAAGAATCGAACTTTAAAAGAGATGGCAAGAAGCATGCTTAATGATTATTCTCTTCCTATGTATTTTTGGGCCGAAGCAGTGAATACAGCCTGCTATGTCTGCAACAGGGTTATGCTTAGACCTTTAATGAACAAAACATCCTATGAACTGTGGCATGGCAAGACTCCTAACATTTCATATTTCAGAGTATTTGGATGCATGTGTTTCATTTTAAACACAGGAGATCAGCTGGGGACATTTGAATCCAAATCAGACGAAGGAGTGTTCGTAGGATATTCATCAAGGAGCAAAGCATACATGATCTACAATAAACGAACCTTAACTGTTGTTGAGTCAATTAATGTGAAATTTGATGAAGCTGAAATAGATCCTTTAAATTGCAGGGAAACTGAAGATGCAGACAAGGAAACTACAGAGCCTGAAAACATAGCTGAACCATCTGAAGGCCAAAAGGAAGCTGAACCAGAAGTACCACAAGGAAATAGACTGGAAAGAGGAGAGCTCAGGTTCAATCCACATCATCCACCTGAGCTGATCATGAGGACTCCTACGGAAGGTATACGCACTCGATCCACTTTCAATAACTTGTGTGCCTTATGCATTTATGGTGACCTCATTTCTGAAATTGAACCTAAGAACGTTGAAATCGCTTTAACTGATGAAAGTTGGGTTATGGCCATGCATGATGAGATTAATCAGTTTGATAGAAATAATGTTTGGACATTAGTGCCCCGACCTGATAATTACCCAATTGTTGGCACTAAATGGATTTTCAAAAACAAACTTGATGAATCTGGAAATGTAATCAGAAATAAGGCAAGATTAGTGGCCAAAGGATATAACCAGATTGAGGGAATTGATTGTGATGAAACTTTTGCACCCGTTGCTAGATTAGAAGCCATTAGAATATTGCTGGCTTTTGCAAGTTTCAAAGGTTTTAAATTGAAGCAAATGGATGTGAAAAGTGCATTTTTAAATGGTTATTTGAAAGAAGATGTTTTTGTTGAACAACCCCCTGGTTTTGAAAGTCATAGTTTTCCAAATCACGTTTACAAGTTGCAAAAGGCTTTGTATGGTCTGAAGCAAGCTCCCAGAGCTTGGTACGACCGTCTCAGTTCATATCTTTTGGAAAATAACTTTAAAAAGGGTAGTGCAGACAACACTTTGTTTATCTTGCATGAACATGATCATTTTCTTATTGTTCAGATTTATGTGGACGATATTATTTACGGTGCTACTAATGATCTTTTATGCCAAAAGTTTGAAAAGGTTATGCAGGATCAATTTGAGATGAGTCTGGTCGGAGAGTTGAAATACTTTTTGGGCTTTCAAGTAAGACAAACTGGAGATGGCATATATGTATCCCAAACCAAGTACATAAAAGAACTGTTGAAGAAATTTGGGATGGAAAATGCAAAGCCAATGCGAACTCCAATGAGTCCGACGACGAAGCTTGAAAAGGATGACAAAGGTATAAATGTGGACCAAAAGCTTTATCGAGGTATGATTGGGTCCTTACTCTATTTAACTGCATCTAGACCAGACATCATGTTTTCTGTCTGTTTGTGTGCACGATTTCAAGCCTGTCCAAAAGAATCACATTTGATAGCCATTAAGAGGATTTTTCGATATCTTATTCACACTCCTACACTTGGACTATGGTATCCCTCTTGTGGTAATCTTAATTTGGTTGGCTATGCTGATGCTGATTATGCTGGTAGTATGATTGATAGAAAGAGCACTAGTGGAACATGTTTTATGCTAGGACATTCATTGGTTTCTTGGTCTAGTCGTAAGCAGAACAGTGTTGCTTTGTCCACTACTGAAGCTGAGTATATTGCCCTTGGCAGCTGCTGTGCCCAAGTACTTTGGATGATGCAAACCCTGTCTGACTACGGCTTGGATCTTAGAAAAGTTCCATTACGATATGATAGTAAGAGTGCTATTGATCTTTCTAACAATCCTGTTCATCACTCTCGGACAAAACACATAGACGTAAGACATCATTTTCTTAGAGATCATTTGGCAAAAGAGGATGTATCCATTGAATATATTTCTACTGATTCGCAGTTGGCAGATATCTTTACAAAACCTTTGCCAGAAGATCGCTTTTATCGTCTACGTCTAGAACTGGGCATTATTGATCATATTTAGAGTGAAAATATTATTTGGTGTGCGTTTATTGTTTTTGTGTGGTGAGCTACAAAAAGAAAAATAAAAAATTGAAAAATAAAAATAAAATAAAAAATATATATAAAAAGAAAAGGAAAGTGAATTGTCTATCTCCTCATTTTGCTCTGAAACAGCTTTAAATGCAAAACATATGTCTTATGGATTTTGAATATTATATTCTTAACAATGCTTGCATTCAAAGACTACATGCTTAATTAGGTCATATTCATTAATGAGTAACTAACGTTTTTCATCTTCCAATCACACTTACACAAATCAAAATGTTTTTGATATGGATTTGCAATATTGAATAAGAAAAGTGGTTGTTGGTGGACTAATTTATGTTTTAATGGGATATGATGTTTCAAGGCATGGGTAAAAAGAAAAGCTCTCATCAAAATATACGTGTATAAAAAGCATAGCAAGACGAGTGTCTTCAAAATATATACACAGAGCTTCGTATGAAAAATGGATACGATCCATGTCCTTGATACTACCCTCGGACATCCAACTTATGCTATAAATGTCATTTTTTTAGCGTTGGTGTTAAGTCCGTCAAGCAATGCCATTTCACATTTAAAAATCCTTATTGGTCATGTTTGGAATTGGTAACTTGAACTCATACTACATGAGAAGGGGAAACTCAATCTTTGATGTTCATATATTCAGTTGAAAAGATGGATATGACAGGCTGTATTCCTTATTTCCTCTCCATATTTCTAAACATTTGATCTTCACACTTGAGCACGGAGATGAATTATGGTAGTTATGACTTAGTGCTTATTGCTTCTTTATTCATTCTGGTCATCAATGTATTGCCTTTTGTTTTGGTTTATAATGTTCAATTTTCCATTCCTCATATGCTATTTCATACATTTTTTGATGAAAACAAAGGGGGAGAGAAATATTAAGATTGAGCAATGTCAGAGATAGGGGGAGCATGTCAATAGGGGGAGCATATCATTTTGTCATTCATGCTCATATTCATGCTTCACACACTCACACACTTCACACATTTTTGATGTAATCTTAATGTCTGGTTTGTTCTCATCAAAAGGGGGAGATTGTTGGAAACAGCATCCTAACCTATGTTTGATGATAACAAACCCTACTGAACTGTTCTAATATGTTTTTTGAGTGTGTCACAGGTCCCTATAGTCATGATTGCTCAGGTTACACATGTACGTACTCAAGTACGTAGAGATACAAGGCTGAAACTACATTTGGAATGATGCAAGCTGCTCAAACAAGAGAGTATAGCTATGAAACTCTACCCTAGAGTTAAACATAGGCTATAAACATCATGGAAATTTTCTTAGGATTTATGAAGATTGTTTGAAGTCAAAATACGGGGAAATACGAGAAAATACAGAGTATACAAAGAAGAAACTTTTTCTACAAGTGGAGAAATGAGGTGAAACAATTCTAACATGTATATATGGGGCTTTGGGATTTTTGAGAAGTTTTTCAGAATTTTTGAGATTTATCTGATGCCAAAATACGGTGGAATACGTCAGAAATACACTGAAAAATCGACATACGGTACTGTTCATACGACGGCTGCCGACATACCGACTTTGCGGACAGCAAATTTAACACGGGTTTGACCCGCGAGCCGCCTCGTGGCGGATCCCTTGGAACAGTAACCAAACCCGTTAAGCTTAATCCTATATAAACCCATGTACACTCTTCACATTTTCATCAATAACTTGAGTTCTAGATATCAGAATTGAGCACCGTTTGCGGCGTTGCGACCGTGACTTCATCCCCGACGCAGTGATAGCAAGTTGAGTAGCTAGTTCCTCCTGTGCAGCAAATGAGATCATTTTGAGTGAGAAACTTCTACCGACTACTTCCACGGGGACAGCGACTACTTCTTCTACAGACATCCGATCATCATTCCGTAAGAAGCGTTACGAAGCTACTGATGTGCTGAAAGACGACAACCAGAGAGATCTTCACAAATGAGCTTTCTAAACTCTTGATCTTATTTATTTGTGAAGTTATTAATGTTTTGATCAGTATTTCTGTAATATAATTTCTTCCGTTATTTGGGACTCTGGGAACCAAACTTGTTGGGGCAAGTTGGGTTGGGGAGTGATACTTGTATGTTTCTTTTTGGCTTTGGTGAGCTTGAGTTGGTCTGACAGGTTGGTGTTGGTGCACCAATCTAAGGGAGATTGTAACTTCTTAAAGAAACAGTATAAGTGATTGCTCATTGGGGTGGACGTAGGTCATGGGGACCGAACCACGTTAAATTCTGTGTCTTCTGTGAATGCTTTGATTGTCCGATTCCTAAACTGCATGCTGTAAACTAGGCTTAATTTTTATCTTGCGATAATTTGGTCAAAGGCCTATTCACCCCCCCTCTAGGCCTTATTTAGATCCTACACATTGTACATCTAGCAACCAGAAATATGCCACAGCAACTGTAAACTGGGACAAAAGCTATATGGGGAGGACCAAGATCCAAGCATATGAACCCAATAGTAAGTATAAAAGTGAATTGTTCAAAAAATCACATTTAAATATGACCAAAACCTTATATCCTTTAAGCTTAAACAACATACCTCAGGTTGATCTGTCTCTACGATCAGTTGCTTCAATGCCCAAGTAGGTTTCTTTTCAAAGAGTTTAAATATAATGTTTTCAAGTTCTCGGCGGTCTCGTTTTGTGCGCTTCATATCAGATGCCTTTGTTGGTGTTGTTCTCTTCTTGTCCTGTTATCATGAGATAAGATTTCTTATCAAAACATATTTTGCTGGTTTATAGAAGCGAAAATATTTTGCTACCTGCCATGTCTTTATTCTGAGGCCATTGGTTGTGCCCTTCAAATGTGCAGTATCGACAGTCACATCCGAGACATGATCTGCTGAGTTGTGAGCTCCAAGACTCCCAATGCTGCATGTGAATATATTATGTCAGTATTATCAGAATAACACAATTAGATACATGTTTTAGACAGTGTAGTTAGCTTCAGCTAGCACTTTGGAGTAAGATAGAGTGGCATACCTGATCCCATGGCCTGGGCCGCAAGTGATGTTCGTCGCCTTGACAATCTGAGAATCGCTGACGATTGATATGCAGTCGTCACCTTCGCCAATAGGAAAACATAACATAGGTCATTATCAGATATTATGCATAACTGGTTAACAATATCTTACAATTGCTCTAAAGTTTTACCTGTCCCAATGTTACAATGGTCTATATGTATGTTTTGAGTGCGGGTAAACATGAATTCCATCGGTGTTTGGGCTATTTCCTGGTGCGCGGTGGAGAGACCGTTTGCTTTAACATTGTTACACTTCTCGAACTGCACATGAATCTGCTGGCTATTTTTCACTGTCAAGTTCTCGACCACCAAGTTCTTGCAGGAATAGAAAGTTATTGCCTATTGCCACGGTAAAACAAAAAATGAAACTAACTTCAGTACCACACAAAAATATATAGCCTGAATGCAATCAACAAGAGGATCAAACTCCACTCGCGCGCACACGCGCGCACACTTACAGTCGGTGCATCCTTGCAAGGCTGAAAAGATAGATAGAAAATCGATATGTTAGTATTGTTTACAAAGAACTTCATATATCATTAAAATTTTCCTTTTCGTAAAAAAGGAATTAAAAGATCGATACATACAAGAGACTTGTCGATTTTGCAGGATTTCTTCCACCATATCTGGCCATTGCCGTTGATGACTCCCCCACCTCCCACACGAATATTGCTTATGCCATCGGAAAGGATCCAATACCTTCGATTCTTCCCATCCCAATCCGATTGGTATGGGGAAGCGTATATCATTCCCTTGATCTACATGGAAAAAAAATTCAACACAACACAAATTAGTAAAGGGATCATACTTTTATATATGGAGTATGGCATCACTGGAAGGAGAAAAAAATTCAGAGCACCAATGAATGACATATGCTTAGGTGTGAGCTCACCATCACTGTGACATTTGATTTGCAAGGCCCAGAGAAGGTGATTGGCTTCAGACGACATAACCTGCCATACACACCGAAATTTTCACTGTGAGGCTCCATGTCAAACTTATGTTCTACTTTGACCTCCAATGAAAATTTTCCTGAGCAAAAACAGTTTATCTTAGGACATTTGCATAGAAGCTTTCAGGTAGGAGAAACACGGAAAGAAAAGGTAAACACTTAATTGAAAGCAATGGATGAGAGTACATATATATTAGTGAGAAATATTTCTGCTTTGACTCCATCACAAACATTTTGCCTATCAGTTCACGAGAAAGATGACTAATTCAGGTTTTAAACTTTTGAATGTGTTTGAGCATGTAATGGAAGTTTAGAAGAGAAAACAATAATCTGTATCTATTTATAATTATTGTTGTTTTACCCTTTCAGATAATGTCCTCTACTTTTCATAAGAGTTGTGATAGCCCCAAACAATCAGTTCTACTATCAAAATCATTTCGCCAAATAAACCAAGCAAAACAAGAGCTCCAACAATAGAAGGACTCAAGTTAACATAAAAATTAAATTTTTACCCGTCACAAGAAGCAATCCAGATGGCAGCTGCTTCAAGAACACAACCCTCTTCCCCATAAACCTCCCAGCGAGTAGGATCAGCACCGTCCCAGGGGTAATGCTAGCACTAAAGAATCAAACAAAAAGACCTGAGCTTTGTGTGCTTGGGCTTGCGGCGGTTGGGAATGGGCGTCTTGATGTCGTCGGCAGGGTAGAACTTAGGTGGCTTCTCGGCGGTCTTAGCGGGTGCAGGTTTCGGGTCGTGCTTGGGGAAGGATCCGCCATTCTTGGCCTTGATTGCCCACAGGCCTCGCTTGTGCCACACCCGACTTATCTCTTCCTTGCTTCCTATCGGATACCACCTCGCAAACTGTGGCAGATCATTGATCATGCTGAACAAACGCTTTCTGACAGGTTCAAAGAGCACCAGAATAAAACTCCAAAAAGCTCCAGAAGAAACCACACCTATAAAGGATCTAGAGTTTATGAAAATCATTAAACCTGGATTTGCATTGGTGCAGAAGCAGGAACTCCAGAAGAAACCACACCTATAAAGGATCTGCAAGATGAATAAGTAAAAAATGTTTTTTAGGAACAAAATTTTTTTAATTTGATATTTTAAATGATAAATAAAAACATATAGAGGAAATATTATTTCTATGGTTAAGTACTTGGTTAGCTCCAACGAACAAGAACTTTACAACAACATCTTTCCCGAAACATCAGATTAAACATATGCAATTATAAAGATAAAAAATTCATGAAGAATTTGTTTTTTGAAAAGTAGCATGTCTACTAACAATTGTTTTGAAAGAAATACTCCCAAGATTTAAAACCTGGCACAAAGGAGGGAAAAATGTTAGTATCTGAACAAATAACTAGCATCGAAAGACTTTGATTGTCAATATTATAAATTAATAACAACATGATCAAAACATATGTTCCTGCGCAAATTTTCAGACATTCTGCCAACAATGAGCTCATGACTATTGACAAACATTTTTGTGTAATTAGAGTGTAAACAATACATTAAACCATCCGTTTTCGCAACTGTTTCATAAAACGCATCTGTAGAAAAAAAACTTAAATATGGAAAAGGGTCTTGCAAATGAACAAGAATGTTTTGACATATGGTCCTGTGGCCAATGGTGTCGAGTGAAATGATATTCTACTTGCTAGCCATGTTGTAAGTGCCAATTGTGGTTGATTAGCTAATTGACCAGGACGTTAAGTTTGCTGATGCTTATGGGATGATCAGTAGTTTATAAGAGTTGGGTAGAGGATAATTTTCAACGTAAAAAATGGTTCTGAGATGGTTAACATGATCTAATGGGTTGATCAAAATGTAATCATGCATGAAGGTCAAAAATAGATGTGCGTACAGAGATAAACAGATGGTACATTCATCTAGGGAGTTCATTCACATCATTGCATCACGTTCCGAAGCTGTCTCCATATCAAGAACCAAAAATAAATTTCACAAATTTCCATGTCATGATTTAAACAGACAGCCTTTATGTTTATGTGATTTTCAACCAACGTCAACAAATTTCTGAGACATCAAAGGTCCAATAACAAGCTCACATAAATTTATAATCCAAAAATATAGCACATATAAAGAATCAGATGTAACCAGAACTAAATATAACAATCCACAAATAGACAAAGCATTGAACATGAAACTATTTCCAGAATAAGATATGAATGTTTCGCAGGACAGAGGCTACCAGCAAAACAAGGGGTTTAAAAATAAATTTATGATCTCCTCCCCCAACACAGGACAACCAATAAGATATAGAATTCTGATTTAGATTCAGCAAGTTATTGTACAGATGAGATTAACGCGGGATAAACTTTATTTGATCTTGTCCTAAAATCCCATTCTTATTATCATTTTCATTTTTTTAATGCTCTGGTATTTACTACGCATCCTAATCCATGGCTCACCCTATTTCTTCGGCTTGTGCAAAGAAAGTCAAAGATGTTTGAATTCAGGCAGTTATAGTGGTATGTGTGAATTGAGGGGAGGAAATGTATAATACTGGAGTGAAAAGCTCAGTGGAAAAAGATTACAACGATTACATCTATTTGCCTTCTTTTCTTGCTGGCATTTGAACAAACACATGTATGATGTTGCTGTCTGACTTTGCAAACCAGAATTGATTGGCGCAAGAGGGATAGAGGCTCCAGGCAGAAGAATTTCATTGAATTGATTGGCGCAAGAACAACCTACGGGCTGCTGAAACTTAACATCCAGATTGTATCAAACTTTTTAAGGCATTCATATGTTTTTAACTGAATTTGAGAGATACCCACCTCGTCAATCATAGGCAAGAACTCACTGGCAGGCTGGAATAACACAGACTTTGCCTGAACCACACAAGTTTCAGCAGACTCAGAGAAATATAAACATTAATTTGGAAGAAAAAAAGAAGAACAAACTGATCTAACCTTTGATTTGGTACTCTTCCTGCCTCTGGCTGGGCCTTTGATGTCCATCACATGGCTGCCAGCATAGTATAGCTCTGCTATCCTCACGAAATCATACACCTATCAACGATGGACAAAATTGAAACTTGTAGCTCAACAAAAATAGCAACCATTAAGTTCAACGAAACATGGACTGAGAGAATGTACCTTGTGTCGGCACCGGCCGCTGACGATGGCGGTCGGAAAATACTTGGCCACCCCTTTGACTGCTTCTCTCATCTATAAACCCAGGTGAGCAAATTTTCCCCATTAATTCCACATTACCAACAAATCGAAGAACCTCGGCTGCCTGGGCGATGAGCATGTCCTTCTTCTCCCGCTTCTTGATCTCCTTGTCGGAAAGAGCGGCGGCGGCGAGACCGGCGGAGGAGGAGGGATCAGATCTAAGGGATTTGGGCTTTACGGCGGCCTTGGTTTGTGGATCTTGACCCTCTAACTGGAGTTCTTCGTCCTCATCATCGTCGGAGGGCGAAAGATCTAGGTCGTTGACGTAGGAGGAGGCGGAGGGGGCCTTGGATTTGGCGGTGGGCTTAGGTTTGGCCTTGGGCTTGTCCATGGCGGAGAGCATGGAGGTGGGATCCTTTCCTTTTTGAGGTTGCTGCTGCTGTTGGATTTGGACGAAGGGGCGGCGGCGGAGGATTTTTTATCCATCGGAGATATTTTATTTCAAAGAGAAGAGGGAGGCCGAGTCTGCGGTTAGGGTCGAAAATAAAGGGGGAGAACGAAAAAAATTGGTAGAAAGCGCTATCCAAGGATTGCATATATGTATATTTTTTAAATAAAAGTGTTTGCGTAACGATTAGTACCATAGCGCTAACAAAAAGCGCTATGTAAGGTATTACTTAGATAGCGTTTTAACAAAAAGCGCTATCTAAGTGATTTTTACCTTATTTTTGATTTATTTTTATTTTCTATAAGTGTAGAAGCGCTATACAAGAGCTCACTTAGATAACGCTTTTTAAAAGCGCTATCTAAGTGGCGTTACCCAAGTCCAAATCTGTAGTAGTGGAGGATTCCTCAAGCGGAGAGTCGGACAATGAGAAAGTGGAGCAAGCGCACATGTGCTTCATGGCAAGAGAGGAGCATGATCAAGGATCCTCCTCTTCCGATGATAGTGACGACGAAGGTGATGAGGTAACTATGGATGACCTTAGGAATGCTAATTCTCAATTATGGTCTAAATACACTAAATTAGTAAATAGATATACTAAGGTAAAAGATGACCTAGCTAGCATTCAAACCTCGCCTAAGACTATCATCACCAACAACGACACCGTTGTTGAAGAGTTAAGAAATGAGATTGTTAATCTCAAATCTAAACTTGAACATGTTAGTGTTGAGGATTCGGAAGAACATAGGATAGCGGATTTGACTTCTCAAAACTCGACTTTGAGTATTGAGAATGAAAATCTCAAGTCGTGTTTATGTGCTCACATCGCAAATATCCACTTTGGGTGCTTCGATGCATTCTCTCACCGAGAAATATGAGTGCACGATAGGCCGAATTAATAAATTCAATAAGGGTAAAGACCATTTGGATAACATCCTAAATGATTTACTTCCGGGCAATCACCACATTGGCTTGGGGTATAAGATAGGGAGTTCATCCAAATCGGCCACTACTTTTGTTAGGCCTACTTCCGATGCCTCACCGAGTGGGAGCAAACACTCTATTGGTAGTTCTTCTACCAATGGTGCTTCCACTTCGCACACACCCTCTTTTGGAAAGAAACCCACTTTGGGTGGACCTCCAAAGAAGGGTCATGCCTACATGTACACAAATACTATGCCACGTAGGAACACACGTCCTACTCCATCGGCTCACACATATGATGATTTTTATGCAACACATTCATGGGCACGTGCACACCATGTGAGACACCCTCACGCACGTGTTCCCTCACATGCATATGTTCACCCACAACATCATATGAATAATTATCCGCATGCACCATTCCATCATGTTCCTTATGCCTATCCACGACATGCATCACGTAGAAACCAACAACGCATGCATGCACCCAATAGGATGAGGGCTCCCAAGATTTTCACTATTTGGAGCCCGAAGGACACAAGCATGGATGAAAAACAAGTTTATATGAATGCTTATTTTTCGAATGTTGTGCATAGTAGTGATTATGTGGGGAAGTCTAAGTCCAATTGAACTTGGCTTCCAAAGGTCTAATCTTTTGGACCCAATGACCTTGGGTACCATGATACGACATTCCATATCTATAGGTACTCAAGAAAAAGGAACGAAGCAACAAATTTAAATTTAGCTCCAAGAGAAATTGGATACTCGATAGCGGGTGTTCAAAACACATGACGGGTGACGCTCAATTGCTCTCCGGAGTGGTTCCCATTGCAAATGGAAACAGTGTTGTATTTGGAGGCAACGAGAGCGGAACCATTGTAACGACCGGTTTCTGTCGTTACTTTTATCCGAATTTCCCTCTTGTATTTCTTCCCAGTATCCGTTGTTTGACATTCTGTCTCCGTACCCGTATCCGTATCCACTTCTGCTTTTTACATACTCATTATTGTCTTTGTTAATTTAAATTACTAGAATAAATTCTTCATGTAATTATTTTTTTTAAAAAAAATATATTTGTATAATTAGTTTGAATGTTGAGTTTCGAATTTCAGCTTTGATACTAAAACTTTAAAAAAAATTCCTTTTTAGACCCATTTTGAACCAAATTAAATAACTCTTAATCCCTCCTAATAAATTATTCAATTTTTCTTGTATTCAAATTAACCTCTCATTATTGTATTTTAAACCTAATCAAAATTCGAATTTAAACCTTTTTGAATGTTTGAGAAACCTTCCGTTTATAAACCTATTTAAGCCTACTTGAATAGCTTTATTCCCTTGTTTACACCTACTTGATTAGCACTTATTTTCCCCTAATAAAACTCATTTAATTCTAATCCTATTAATTATAATTTTAAATATCTTTTAATATGATTTCAATCCTATTTCCTAAAACTACCCTAGGCCGAACCCACCTTCTGCACCCACGCACACATCATCAAAAAAAAACAAGAAGGGAATAAGAAAACCCAATCCATACTCACGTGATGCTCATCACTAAACCCCACACACATGAAGTTTTTATTATAAGAAACACATATAAATAAATAAAAAAAACCATCCCTATGCTTCCTTTCACGTGAGCCTACCTCATCACCCAGCCTTCAATTTTTTAAACCCTACTATTTTTTTATATAAGAAACCTAGGTCTTTTCACTGTCCCCTCAACACAGCCGCCCCTGTCATTTTCGTCACTCACGCGAGCGCCTCCTCCCTTGCGCGTTCATCTCTCCCTCAAGCCCAGACCGCGCCTCCGACCTCGAACGAGCCAGTCACCATCGACCGCGCCTCCTCTCTTCCAACGCCGGCGAACCCTCCCTCCGGCGCTCGATCCTCACCCGCAGCCCCCTTTCTTCCTCACGGCAACTTCCTCCACCAAGCCCTCGCCGTGGCATCTCCTCCGCCCATAGCAGAGCTCCCGGCGATATCTCCCCGCCTCCTCGCCCCGCTGACACCCAGGCGCCCGATCCGCCACCTACTCGCCGTGCCGCTCGTCGCCCGGAGCCGCCACCATCGCCTGCAGCGACGCCTCGGCCGCCGACTCTCCGACGCCGTCCGCACCTCTCGCAAGGAACCTGCAAGCACGTAAGCCGCTGCAAGCACGTAAGCCGCTGCATGTGATTTATAATAATGGGTGTATAAATATTATAACCCTGTTGATTAAAACACCAAATATTAGCCTAATAGTTTGTTGCAACTTGCAAGTGGTAACATCACGTGCGTAAGGGACATGCATGAAGTTTAGTTGTGTGTATGCACTTAAATAAGCACCATTTGATGATGATTCCAGCTTATTAGATTATGAAACACTGATTGTGTTCATATTAAGTCTGTGATAAAAGCTAAATTTATTAGTGGGCTAACATCAGTAAGAAATCATATAAAGTTATCTTTTTGGGTTAAATAATATAGCATATTCTTAATCCTATAATGTAAGTGAATAACAGTAAGTAAGTATGTTTTTTTGCGGCATGTTATTCCACATATAGTTTATAATGCGATGGCTCAGCTTAAGGTATGTTCGCATCCTGATGTTGAACATGTGCATGATGGCCTAATATTGTCTGCATGCACATAGTTTAAGGGCATTCAAATGTCACCGTATTAATTGGCAGTATGATGAAAGCTCTGACTAGTCCATTTAGAACCATGAAGCTGACATCGAACCCAATTACGCAGATAATTCCACGCCTATCTAAAGACCGAGTGGGCACCTAAATCGCGTCGCTTCAGACAAGTATATTATCTTCTGCTAATTTTTGATGGTGCAAGTATATGGCTTTTCCTACAACTTTTGATGGCGCAAGTATTTACCCTTACAAGTAAATTACGTTCTACAAACTTTTCAGAGACACATGTATTTTTTTATCGTATTCAAACTTTCTAAAATAACGTACGTCGCGAAATGTTAAGTAACGGCTTTTATATTCGGAATAGTTCTAACAAATCCTGTTAATACATTGGTTTGCTTTAGCCATTTAATAATGCACATGTAATGCTATCCTCTCTTGTTATTCGATTTATCATGTGACACCCTATTGATTTGTAAAAACTGAGCCCATGGGACAATCGCAGATATCTGGCCTTCGGGCAAATTACGGACTAGTGTGCCTTGGGGCAAATTTACGGACTCTTGTGCCTTTGGGCAATTACGGACTAATGGGCCTTCGGGCAATACAGATATGGGCCCGTGGGGCATTTACGGAATGTTTGCCACTCGGCAAACATTGAACTACGGTTTTACTTATGGACACTTTGGGTGGGGTAGTCTAGTGTAGTAGAGGCTGGAAAGCTGGATTACACTCTAGTGGTGAACTTGACCGACACCTGGCCGGGTCGGTGAGTATATAGTCACGGGTAGCTCCCGTTGACTTGGGTGTGATGCTGGTCACCTCCCCCTCGGACACTGGGCTTATCACTAGATATGAGATTGATTGAATGATTGATGCACCCTTCTTTCTACCTCTGCTGATGCCATAGAGTAACATGCTAAAATTATTGTCACGGTTAACTATTGATGTGCACACCACACTCGCTATACACACTACACCGTCACGACTATTGCTGTATACACTACATTTGCCATGCCAGTCTACTTTACACACTACACCTTGTTGCGTTGCTACCTTGCACACTATGCCACTCATGCCCCCTGCTCTACACACTACAGATGTTATGCTCACATGTTTCCATATGCTGCTATGTACCATTTGTTTTGTAAACCATATTATAATCTTGCCGAGGGTCTTTTTCCTACTAATGTTTTTAAATCTTTCCGAGCGACCCTCGCTGACGTATATTTCCTTTTCTGTGAAATATACGTTAGGTTTTGAGCAGAGTATACTACAGAGTTCATTTTGGAGATTGAGCAGGAGGACCGAGAGAACCAGGAGCACGAGACCCACTGCTGAAGACGACAGACACATCGCAGCTTGCTAGAAGATTATTATTGGTTGTTGTATTTCTTCCAGGTGTATTTTTAATTCCATGTAATTGTTGTAATGGCCATGCTAGGCCTTTAATTCTTTTGTGTACATGTAATCTGGAAAAGTTAAAGTAATGATGACACCATATTTGTGTTGTTCCGATTGTTCGCAAAGCAAGAACCTGACAAGTAGTCATAGACAGACGCTTATTGGGATGGAGCTTCGCCGCTCCAGCCCAAGCGGGCCCGCTCGCGTCCTCGCTCCCAAGTATAATGGGAAGCGGGGCGTGACAACCATCATAGGTGTTGGTAAAGTGGGTAATCCTTCTAAACCCATTATATGTGATGTTTACCTTGTTAAAGGATTAAACCACAATCTTATTTCAATAAGTCAACTTTGTGACAAAGGTTACAAAGTTAACTTTGCGAAAGGAATGTGCCATATTTTAAGAAAAGATAATAATGAATTATTGTTTTCCGGCACACGCCATAAGGATATATATATCCTAGATCTTCCAAGATCACATGAACAATGTCTTATTGCCAACACAAGTGAACAACACATATGGCATCGACGTTTTGGTCATGTGAACTTTGGAACACTTTTTAAGCTTTCCAAGTTAAATTCTATTAGAGGCTTCCCTAAGCTTGTCTTTCAAAAGAAAATCTTTTGTGACTCGTGTCAACGAGGCAAGCTTCCAAAATCTTCATTTAAACCTAAGAAAAGCATTTCTTCTAAGCGGCCTCTAGAGCTATTACATCTAGATTTATTTGGGCCAACTAGAGTTGCTTCATTAGGTAATGCTAGATATGGACTTGTCATCGTTGATGACTTTTCTAGGTTTACTTGGTTATTTTCATTGTGTAATTGATCGCACCCCGGATACACGTCCCGGAGCGACGGTTGTAGTTTTACCGCAAGCGCACGGTATAGCGGCGAGCGGGTTATCGAACACAGGGAGGACGAATGAAAGTGCCTGCTCCGAACAACCTGGCTATTAAGAACGGAAAATAGAAAATTTGCCTTTGGCGATCCTGTCACAATCGTCAGACAAAATATGGGGATATAAAATCAAATAAAGGACGCCTAGGGAATGGGGAATTCCCGCTACTCACAGTATCTCATCAATGTGATTCATTGGTATCACAATTGCTAGGGTAGAATTTCGGATGAACTAGTTGCAACTGAATGTAAAACCTAGCTCACGCTCTCGCGCTGTTGCCGGTTTATAGCTAACCTAGGATTGGGTCCAATCTCTTGCAAACCCTAGCCTAGGCAAGCTAGCATTAGGATCAACATTATCGTTCAATCGCGCCCCGAGCCCACTCTCGTGCAAACTCGGGCCGCGACCTAGGTTGGGATAGTTCCTACCCGTCCAATCTCTTGCAAACGGGTATCGACATGGAATTGCAACCGGAAGCCCTAGTATCGGTGCAATCTCTTGCAAACCGATACTACGGAAACTCGATTTCAACCCAATTCGGATTTCTAGGGTTTCCTATCGAATTGGGATCCAATCTCTTGCAAATCCCAATCGATATGAACACCTAGCTATCCGTGTTAAATCGATCCCAAACTAACCCTAATAGCAATTCTAGCAATATTTCTACCAAATCATCACGAATCAGAAATTGGGCTCGTAGGGTTCATCCCCACGCCCCAAGACGAATAAACTACTCACAATTCATATCACAAATGCAAGAATAAACAATTGAAATCACAAGAGAATTCATCACAATATTCAAATAAGCAATAAAAATGAGATTTTTAATGGAGAGGGAGACAAACCAATAGAGTTCTTCCAAGAATCCAACAAAAATAAACTTTTCTCTCCTCTCCAATCACAAGAATCAAAACCTAAAAAGTTTAATCTAAAAAGCTGCAAAAAGTAAAGAGAAAAGCTCTCTAACCTAGGGTAAAAACATGGGTTAAATACCCCCAAAATCGTCCCAAAAACTGTGACCAAAATGCCCGTGCGCAGCCTGAAAATCGCAATTTTCGCTACAGGCAGCGCGTCGCACTCGGCCGAGTGACAAAAGTCGCTCGGCCGAGTAAGAAACCCTGAAAATTTCCAGTAAGTCTTGGTCTTCGGGGGTCTTCACTTCGGGGGTGGCTCGGCCGAGTGAGTTGTCGTCACTCGGCCGATGGCTTCTATGTACTCGGGCGGTCGGCATTTTCCACTCGGCCGAGTGGGTCTTCTGAAGCTCAGGCAAACGAAAAACAGTAAGTTGGCACTTTTTGATGGGCGTCGTCTGGGTGCCACTCGGGCGGACGGGGTCTCATCACTCGGCCGATGTGGCTTCCGACGCTCGGCCGAATGCACACATGAAACGTGTCCGATCTGGTCGGCCAAGCGGTGTCTCGGCCGAGTGACTCCTTCACTCGGCCGAGTGAGACACCAAAAATGCCCAAACAGCTTGTTTTTGCCTCCTCGTCGCTCCTGCGACGTTCTTTCTTCTTCCGCTCCTCTCCAATAGCAAAATACCCCTCGGGGAAGTCATCGGTGACACTCTGGAGTAGGCGTATCAGGGGATCACTCCAAATCGCTCCAAATCTCCGGAAATACGACAAAAATAGCAAATCGTGAAAAGCATCGCAATATTGTCGATAAATCGTGAAAAGCGTGATTTGAGCGATCTAAATGGCATGCAATCATGCGGAAAAAAGGTGTAAAATAAGGAGTGATCAAAATCCCCCAAGCTTACCTTTTACTCGTCCTCAAGGAAGATAAGTAAAAGGCGAACCTGGTGGATTCGGAAAACGAAAACGACGAAAAACGAAAAACGAAGAACGACGAAAAACGAGAAACAAAATAAAAACAAAGAAGAAAGAAGAAAGCGAAGAGGGAAGATGCTAGATCATTTTCTCAGGACGTGGGTTTCGCTTACTCATATAGCATGCACTGAATGTAAAACACATGTCAAAGAGTTTTATTTCGATATCATAGTATAATGGTGCAAATAGAAATAGAAAACCCAAGAATAATGACATAACATGAAAAACGGAATAATTTTAGAATTAACATCGTCTGAATCATTTAAAGCGGTATACAATATCGCAGATCACGCACTTTTCAATTGAACGCTTTCTAAGAGGAGTATAAGAATATCACGCAATAGAATAGAAAGAATAGAAAAGTGTGGATTTCATGAAATGAGTGCTAGGCATAGATTTCTGGATTTCGTGAAGCTAAAACAATCTTACCGAGTATAGAATATTACTTAGCCTAGGTTGTCGTGCAACGTCAAGTAGTCACTCTCTCACACATCATTGGATTCTCTCCCCCAAGCTTATCTATAAGCGTGGTGGCATAAAAAACAATATTTACATCCCCATTTTTATGAAGCTCCAAAAGTAATAAAAATAAAAACAAAAACAAAGAGAGAAGAAAGGGAGAACATGAGATGGGATCGTTTATTGAGATTCTTTTCTCTTTTCTTTTCTTTTTCTTTTCTTTTTTTAATAGCATATATACACAATGATCCCAACTCAAAGAGAAATAAGGATATACAAGAATTTTATTTTATTTTATTCTTTTTCTTTCTTTGGTCTTGGGAAATTTGGAGCTAGGAATTAATAGCGGGGGAAATGCCATATAATAGAATCGCTAAGGGGAGATTCACCAATGATTTTAAAATAGAGAATTGATGTTCAAGATATGTGGAGAAAGAAATAAATATGTCCCTCAGTTCACTCTATAGGACGTGCACGACAACTTCAGCAGGGTAATCTAATCTACTCAGTTTCGATCACAAAAAAGCTAAACTAATCCAGATTTATCATAGCTAACATCATTCAATCATCCTGAAGTGAAATGTACAAATCATGCATATAGAAGTGATATAGGAAAAGAAAACGGTACTCCAGATATAAGCATTCAATGCGTGAATCTTGGTGTGTTTTCTGCAATAGCATACATATGAATATTCAGACTCAGCTAATAATAAAATTTCATCCATTTTCATGCGGAAAAAAGTGTGGGTTACTATCTCTAAATGCAAAGCAAATCATAGCGTATGATATCAGAAATAAAATTTAAGACATGACAAATATAGCATGCATATAGAGAAAGCTAACTCCACGTCATCATCATCATAGAAAAGTCATCTCTAGCATGAGATGAAAAAGAAATAAAGATAAAGAGGGAAAATGAAACTAATTACAATGCAGCACACAAAGAAAATAAGGAAAACGTGATGCATGGTGAAAAGGAAAAAATGATGAAAATAAGTGCGAAAGCGGAAAATGGCGTGAAAAAACTAAAAATAAAGGTGGTAAACAGAAAAGAACGTGAGAACTCACTCCCCCAAGCTAAAGTGCACAGTGTCCTCAATGTGCGAAGTGTGGCACACCGAGAGACAAGTAATGTGAGGGGAAGGTGAGGATGCATGCATGAGGAAAAATAAAAGAAAATAATGAAACGAAAAATATGATGCGGACATGATGCATGCAGATATAGGAGTGATACAGATATAAAAGTGTGACACCAAAAACTCTCCCTCTCTCCCGAAAAAGATATATAAATATATATAAAGATATGAACAAAATGTGTACCCAAAAATAGTGAGGGGAGGGGGGATGGCCAAAAATCAACAGGACCCAGCAGAGACGGGCAGCACAACGGCAAAAAGAATCAATGACATCAAGAGTGCCTAAGAGGGTGGGGCTGCGCCGTCTCCGTCCTGAGGCGGAGGAGGAGGAGGAGGAGGAACAGGCTGCTGAGCGGATGTGGGTGTGGAAGTGGAAGCAGGCTGGGCGTGTGTAGGAGTGAGGTGGGGACCTGCTGGGTGGGTACGCGAGGGAGCCGCTCTAGGACCTGGGTGAGGCAGTAGTGAATATGCGGGAGCAGGTCGAAGCCGCGAGCCATATCAGTGACGGTGGCGGACAGGGTCCTAAGGTCACCTCTGAGGCCACTCACCGCCCCCTCGAGAGCACGAATGCTCTGAAGGACAGTGTCGGGGGGAGGTGGTGCAGAGGGATGCACCGGTCTGTGCTGTGCAGGACGGGGCTGGCGTACTCGGGTGGCGTAGGTGATGGGCTCAGCAGGTAAGTGGACGAAAGGTGCTGTGCTCGCAAGTGTGGGCCTAGCCTCAGTGTGAGGCCGGGTCGCAGGCTGGTAAGAAGTGGAGGCATCAGCAACGAAAGAGGAGTACAAAATTGGCAACGAGGCGGCCAGAGAGGTCGGTGACACAGACGTGTGGACAGACGCCACGACACTCTCAGAAAATACAGCAGCGGTGGAGACAGAGGTGGAGACCACGGTCTCCACGGCGGCAGCAAAAGAGGGCTCTCCGCACTCAACTATAGTCGGCGGGTGCTCAGGTAGGGCAGAGGAAACGGGCTCGACAGATAGAGGGCCAGCAGTGGTGGGAGTGGAGGTAGTGGGGGTGGGCTCAGCGAGGGTACTCCCGACACCGGCAGAAGTGTGGACAGAGGTGTCGGGAGCAGCAGAAATATCGGGCTGCTGAGGGGCCACCGGGTCAGCAGGAGCAGCAGAAATATCGGGCTGCTGAGGGGCCACTGGGTCAGCAGGAGCAGCAGGGTCAGCAGGTGCAGCGTGGGCAGCGTGGGCCTGCTCAGCCTCCTCGGTCTCCTCGGCCTCAAGCACATAGGCGGCGGGGATCAGAAGATCCATCGTCGGGAGCCAGTCCACCTGTGCTGGTGCAATCTGAGTCCGAGCTGGGCTCGGAAGGATCATGTAATCTGCACCATAGGGGCCGTGCAACCAAACCCAGTGCCGTTGACCATGCGGACGAAGCATCTTCATCCGGGCCATAACATCTATGGACAGTGAAGTGGGGCCCGGGGCTCATCGCAGGTCATCTGGAAAGTCCTCGCCGGTCATAAGGGCGAGCAGGGTGATCAGACTGCCGCAGCATATCGGTGAGCAAGCGCCCACTGATACGATGATGCGATCCAAAAACCAGCTCGCGATATCAATCACGACGGCGGGGACTAACTCATCGCCCTCCCTAGATAGAGCTCTGGGGCGTGTCATCGCGTAGAGCATATAAAGCTCCGGCGTGGACATCGTACCCGGCTCATATCTCGCCAAAAAGGTAGTCGCCATAAGGCGCTGAGCAATGCAGAGGCAAGGGTGGACGATGGCCGAGGCCTTGGCCCTACTAGAGTCGAAGGCAGCAGGTAGACCCGTGATCCGGGCCCAGAAGGTGCCGGCATCAAAGGAAGGTGGGGGAATGTGAGTGGGGGCGTAACCACGGTCGGCCCCGGGGACATCGGGCCACGAGAAGAATGCTCTCATCATACCGAGAGTGACCTGGCACTCCCGGTCCATGAACCTAAACGAGCATCCCTCGTCGGTCTGGGTGATAGAACTAAGGACCTCAAGTGTCGGACGGAGAAACGTGTCCGCCAACACCTGGAAGAAATCTCGCCAGACCACGTTGTCATACAACGTGAGCATCCCCTCAAGTACCCCCAGGCGTCCTAGGTCTGCAAGGTGTGCGAACCTGGAGGGTACGATCGAGTGCTGGGAAATGCGCTCGAAGACGACGCGGTGTGCGTCGTCTCGGAACGTAATCCCGAGCGGCCCGACAAGCGGTGCCGGTGGTGGTGGCTGTGGGACGGTAGGGGGTGGCTGTGCGGGGTGAATGGGCTGTGCGGGCTCTGCAGGCTGTGCGGGGTGTGCGGGGCCTGCAGGATGTGCTGGGTGAACGGGGTATGGTGGAGTAGGCGGAGGAGAGTCCTCCTCCTCGTGGGAGGGGCCAACATCATCCGACCGCTTCCGCTTGGCGGAAGCTCTCCTCGACCTCGGCCATGTCCGGGGCGGCATATGGCCCACGGGTGCTCACCGAAAACGTGAAAAATGCGGCGTGCGTAAAATAAAGGAAAGAGTATACCGCGACACGCCGCGAGAGCAAAGCAATGGAAGCGTGCGAAGACGATGCCTCCACGTAGCCCAAAACGATCCCCGGAAGCTCCCCTGGGCTCCCCTAAGCTCCCCAAATTTCCCTGCGCATAAAACGAAGAGATTAGCGTGTAATATTCAAAACGTATGGGGGGTTAGGGGTATAATAGATAGATATTGAAATTAATTTGGGTTTGGGGTTCGTTTAACACATGGATCATCAAGAAATACGAGAGAGAGGAGAAAATAGGGCGAATCAGGCGTTACCGAAGCTCGGCCGGAGTTGTGGCCGGCGGCGGCGACTCGGGCGAGGCGCGGCGACGTTCGGCCGGAGGTGGGTGGCCGAGCGCCGGTGCGGGCGGCTGGTTCGGGCGAGTGAGGGGGAAGTCACATCGGGCGTAGGGGAGACATGGCGTGGGCTTGGGCGGAAAATCGATAATAACGCTTCGAATTCCGCACCGAGCCCGCAGCGACTTATATAAGGAAATGTTACGACTCAGCCGAGTGACTAAGTCGCTCGGCCGAGTGATCGTAACGGAAATATTTTTGAAATTCCCCCCCGCATATGACTCGGCCAAGTGGCCTTGCCATCCTCGGCTGAGTGGAATAAGTCCATTCGGCCGAGTGGCTCAAGCTACTCGGCAAGACTCGCCCTAGGAGCGTATCAGTTTTACTCGACTGAGTGAATATATATACTCGGCCGAGTGACAATTATACTGAAATCAAGAAAAGAAACAGAGAGTTGGGTACAGCAGACTTCCCTCGTTCGTGAGTCGCTCGGGCGGACGAACTTGTGTGCTCGGCCGAGTGACTAGTATACTCGGCTGAGTGAACCTTGTTTTCTGCTGTTTAGCTTCGTTTGGGCTCTAAACTCTGTTTTTCTTCCTCCAGTCGATTTCATCTTCCTCCTAAGCATCGAGCGCCTTCCTGGAGCGCTCCTCGTCGCCTAGTTCATCCTCCTAATGATAGGTACCTTGTTCTCCTCTCCTGTCAAAGAAAAATAGGACCCGTTATCACGAAATTTTTGGGCGAACGACTCAAAACACTAATAATTTCTAAAACAAAAATAAAGGAAAAGTAAAAATAAAGCAATAACCGTCGGGTTGCCTCCCGACAAGCGCTCGTTTAAGGTCGTGAGCTCGACCCCCTTTGATTTTCAATTAATGCGGGATATTGGGTGCATAGGAGATGCACCCGTCAAATTTTCCGGGGAGAACGCTTGGGTTCGGAAGTTGCGGCGGCGTGTTCTCCCTCGGTGGTCTCTCGTCTCGACTAGTGTTGGGGGGTGGCTCCCCCAAGCTAGCGCTTGCTCCGGTCCTCGGCTTCACCGGTGACACCGATTTCCGTATCGGCGGAGCTTTCTTTGGAGACTTCAATTTCGAGAGCTTGCAGAGCTCTCGAATCCTTGCGACATCAGCGTCACCTTCATCAATTTCAGCGGAGAAGTCGGGGGAATGCTCCATCTTCTCATCTTGGCCTAAATCCGGCCCTTCCTCGAAATCTTCATTGAATAGAGCGCCGATCGAATGGGGGATCGCCTCCTCAATAACCTTGTCAAGGAGGTCCATATAGTCCAGCTCCTCATGGTAAGGCATGTGTTTCATTGCCTTGGGAATATGAAGCTCCACCTCGATGTTGCCGACATTCAATGTTAGGATTCCTTCTCGTACGTCGACGATGACACCGGCGGTGGCGAGGAACGGGCGTCCAAGTATTAATGATATATCTCCCTCCTCCTTAACATCCATGATCACGAAGTCACATGGCAAACATATGCCCCCCGGGACTTGTAGTGGGATGTCCTCTGCGATCCCTACCTGCCTTGTGATCCGTCCATCGGCTAGTTGTATCCGCATGTCGGTAGGCTTCAATTTCGTGCCGGTATTTAGCCTTAGGAACATAGAGAGAGGCATGAGGCTAACACTAGCCCCTAAGTCCACCAACGCCTTTTGTAGAGGGACGCCGCCCAAGGTGCAAGGAATTCGAAAACTCCCCGGGTCTTTGAATTTAGCCGGCTCCTTCTCTCTCTTGGTGAACCAAGAGCCCTCCTCGGCGAGCATAATTTTCTCCTTCCTCTTTCTTCCCGAAATCAAATCCTTTAAAAATTTAGCGTATGTCGGGACTTCTACGATAGCGTCGAGGAAAGGAATGTTGAGGCTAACCCCTCTCAGATACTCGAGAAACTTTGCTAGCCGTTTCTCCATTTTTGCTCTAGCAAGCCTCTGGGGGAATGGGACCGGTGGCATAAAATGCCTCTCTTCAATCAATTGCTCCGCTATAGATTTCTCCTTTTCTTGCGGCTCTTTCTCCCTCTCAACTTCAACTACCGGCTCAATTGGCTCTACATTCTCCTCCACTGGCTCCTCGGTAGGAATCATGGCGGGGGTGGTATCCTTCCCGCCTCTAGTTGTAACGGCAACCACGGCATTGATGTGGCCGGTGTTGCCCCGAGGGTTTTGCTCGGGTTGAGCCAGCAATTGTTGAGTATTTCGATTGAGCAACGCTAATTGCTCCGAGATTTGGGCTACAACGGTTGTAAGGGAGTCTTGGCCCGCCTTCAAGGAAGCGTTGATCTTCTTTTGCTCGACCATAAACTCCTCCACTCTAGCTTCAAATTCGGATCGTTGTTGAGCTTGTGGAGGGTTTTGATTTCTCCACCCTTGATTGTATCCGGGCGGCCTATAGGGTGGAACTTGTTGCTTCGGTGGGAATTTTTGTTGTGGAGGCCCCCTCGGTGGATAATGTTGTTGTTGTGGTGGTGGTCGAGCTTGTTGAGGTAGTTGTTGCGGTGGGTTCAACGCTCCTTCATTGTTGGCATAGGAGAAACCGGGATGGTTTCTAGTGGCCGGATTGGCCCAATATCCTTGGTTCCCCGCGACATATTGAACTTGCTCCAAGGATCCCTCTCCTTGCTCTCCTCCCAAATACATAGCTTGAGATTGGTGTTGCCAATCACACATTTGATTCGTTGGTGCGGATGTGGAAGGGGTTCATTGGGGGCTCCGTGATATACTTCTCCAGTCTCTCCACCACCTTGTGGAGAGAATCAAACTTGTTTGTCAGCTCCGCTACGGCCTTTGCTTCATAGATGCTAGATGGCTTCAAGGAGGACGTAGAGTGTCCTCGCTCGTCGCCCCATTGTTGATTGTTTGAGGCCATCTCCTCAATTAGGGCCGTAGCTTCGTCGGGAGTCTTCGATAGGATGGCACCATTTGCCACGACATCAATAATCTGCTTGGTCCCCGGTTGGAGACCATTGTAGAAGCTATGAACTAGCTCCCAATCTTCAATGCTATGGTGCGGGCACTGATGCTACATGTCTTTGAAACGCTCCCAAGCCTCATAGAGTGTCTCTTGGGGTCCTTGCTTGAAGGACATAAGAGCGCTCCGAATCTTTACCGTCTTGGAGGGCGGATAGAACTTGTCAATGAACGCACTCGCCAACTCGTCCCATGTGGTAAATACTCCCTCAGCTTACGACCTCAACCAATAAAGTGCTTTATCCTTTAATGTGAAGGGGAAGAGGCGCAGTCTGATGGCATCGATGGAGACCCCCATCATCTGAAATGTGGCGCACTTTGACAAAAATAGCTGGATGTGGTAGTGGGGATTTTCATGGGCATTCCCATGAAATGGATCCTGCTGCATCAGAACCACTAGTCCAGTCTTCAGCTCAAAATTCTTGTCAGCCGCCAACTCCGGCATCGCAATAGACGAGGTCGTAGAAGAGGTCTTAGGCCGAAGCCTATCGCGAATAGAAATAATCCTCGCCATTCTTGCCGCTAATTGTTCCGCAGTTTTCGGGTTGGTCATAAACCTCCCTTCCGGATCTTGTCTCCTCTCCGCCCTGATTCTCCGCGCAGTACGTTCAATCTCGGGATCAAATAATATAGCTTCAGGGTCCGTCGTTGATCTCGTGTTCATGCACGGGAAAACAAAGTTTCAAAGAAGTGATTAGAACAATGGAAGGGTTAGATAAAAAAATAAAGAAATAAAACAAAAAGAAAGAAATAGCTAGGGTGGCAAGATCAAACACAATCGCCTCCCCGGCAACGGCGCCAAAAACTTGATCGCACCCCGGATACACGTCCCGGAGCGACGGTTGTAGTTTTACCGCAAGCGCACGGTATAGCGGCGAGCGGGTTATCGAACACAGGGAGGACGAATGAAAGTGCCTGCTCCGAACAACCTGGCTATTAAGAACGGAAAAGAGAGAATTTGCCTTTGGCGATCCTGTCACAATCGTCAGACAAAATATGGGGATATAAAATCAAATAAAGGACGCCTAGGGAATGGGGAATTCCCGCTACTCACCGTATCTCGTCAATGTGATTCATTGGTATCACAATTGCTAGGGTAGAATTTCGGATGAACTAGTTGCAACTGAATGTAAAACCTAGCTCACGCTCTCACGCTGTTGCCGGTCTATAGCTAACCTAGGGTTGGGTCCAATCTCTTGCAAACCCTAGCCTAGGCAAGCTAGCATTAGGATCAATATCATCGTTCAATCGCGCCCCGAGCCCACTCTCGTGCAAACTCGGGCCGCGACCTAGGTTGGGATAGTTCCTACCCGTCCAATCTCTTGCAAACGGGTATCGGCATGGAATTGCAACCGGAAGCCCTAGTATCGGTGCAATCTCTTGCAAACCGATACTACGGAAACTCGATTTCAACCCAATTCGGATTTCTAGGGTTTCCTATCGAATTGGGATCTAATCTCTTGCAAATCCCAATCGATATGAACACCTAGCTATCCGTGTTAAATCGATCCCAAACTAACCCTAATAGCAATTCTAGCAATATTTCTACCAAATCATCACGAATCAGAAATTGGGCTCGTAGGGTTCATCCCCACGCCCCAAGACGAATAGACTACTCACAATTCATATCACAAATGCAAGAATAAACAATTGAAATCACAAGAGAATTCATCACAATATTCAAATAAGCAATAAAAAGGAGATTTTTAATGGAGAGGGAGACAAACCAATAGAGTTCTTCCAAGAATCCAACAAAAATAAACTTTTCTCTCCTCTCCAATCACAAGATTCAAAACCTAAAAAGTTTAATCTAAAAAGCTGTAAAAAGTAAAGAGAAAAGCTCTCTAACCTAGGGTAAAAACAGGGGTTAAATACCCCCCAAAATCGTCCAAAAAACTGTGACCAAAATGTCCCTGCGCAGCCTGAAAATCGCAATTTTCGCTACAGGCAGCGCGTCGCACTCGGCCGAGTGACAAAAGTCGCTCGGCCGAGTAAGAAACCCTGAAAATTTCCAGTAAGTCTTGGTCTTCGGGGGTCTTCACTTCGGGGGAGGCTCGGCCGAGTGAGTTGTCGTCACTCGGCCGATGGCTTCTATGTACTCGGGCGGTCGACATTTTCCACTCTGCCGAGTGGGTCTTCTGAAGCTCAGGCAGACGAAAAACAGTAAGTTGGCACTTTTTGATGGGCGTCGTCTGGGTGCCACTCGGGCGTACGGGGTCTCGTCACTCGGCCGATGTGGCTTCCGACGCTCGGCCGAATGCACACATGAAACGTGTCCGATCTGGTCGGCCGAGCGGTGTCTCGCTGGTCGGCCGAGTGACTCCTTCACTCGGTCGAGTGAGACACCAAAAATGCCCAAACAGCTTGTTTTTGCCTCCTCGTCGCTCCTGTGACGTTCTTTCTTCTTCCGCTACTCTCCAATAGCAAAATACCCCTCGGGGAAGTCATCGGTGACACTCTGGAGTAGGCGTATCAGGGGATCACTCCAAATCGCTCCAAATCTCCTGAAATACGACAAAAACAACAAATCGTGAAAAGCATCGCAATATTGTCGATAAATCGTGAAAAGCGTGATTTGAGCGATCTAAATGGCATGCAATCATGCGGAAAAAAGGTGTAAAATAAGGAGTGATCAGTAATAAAAATGAAGCTTTTGAAAACTTCACAATTTTTGTTAAGAAAGTACAAAATCTCATTGGAACCACCATTGTCACTATTCGTAGTGATCATGGAGGGAAATTTGAGAATGAGTCTTTTGAGACATTTTGTGATGAAGTTGGTATTACACACACCTTCTCTTTCCCTCGTGCACCTCCTCAAAATGGTGTAGTTGAGAGAAAGAATAGGACGCTAGTGGAGTGTGCTCGCACTATGCTTGATGATAGCCAACTTGGCCATCAATTTTAGGCGGAAGCGGTACATACCGCTTGCTATGTGTTTAATAGAATACTTTTGAGGCCCGGCACTAAACAAACTTGTCATGAATTGTTGTTTGGTAGGTTGCCTCAAGTTAAACATTTTCGTGTTTTTGGTTCGAAATTTTTTATTAAGAACACGTATGGTAGTTTGGACAAATTCGATCCAAGATCCGATGAGGGGATTTTTGTTGGATATTCTTCGCGTAGCAAAGCCTACAGGATATTCAACAAACGAACCTCGACGATCGAGGAGTCGCTTCATGTGTCATATAATGAAGGATTTGTTCCAACTAGAATTACTAATGATGATGACTCTATGGATGTCTTATGTGATTCAATTGGTAATTCTAACTCTAATGATTCTATTGATTCTATTGAGACTAACCCGTCTAATGAAGTTGTTGAGAATGTTCCTAGTGACCAAGGTATTCCCAAACGGCTTCATACCGTTCGTGACCATCCTCATGAGCAAGTCATTGGCAATATCCATGATAGTGTCAAGACGAGATCACAAGTGAACTATTTCGCTCATTGTGCCTTTGCCTCCTCTATAGAGCCAAAGAATGTTAATGAAGCATGCGAAGATAGCGCTTGGATCTTAGCCATGGAGGAGGAACTCATTCAATTCGAGAGGAATGAAGTTTGGGAGCTTGTTCCATTGCCATCGAAGAACCACACCGTCATAGGGACAAAGTGGATCTTCAAGAACAAAACCGACGAAAACGAAGTCGTTGTCCGGAACAAAGCTCGGTTAGTAGCTCAAGGCTATTGATAAGAGGAAGGTATTGATTTCGAAGAATCCTTCGCTCCGGTAGCTAGATTAGAATCAATTAGATTATTATTGTCTTTTGAATGCCATAAAAATTTCAAATTATTTCAAATGGATGTTAAAAGGGCATTTTTAAACGGAGATGTTGTTGAGGAAGTTTACGTTTCTCAACCTCCGGGCTTCGTAAATGAAAAATTTCCAAATCATGTTTTTAAACTAAAGAAAGCTTTTTACGGTTTGAGACAAGCTCCTCGAGCTTGGTATGATCGCCTAAAGAATTTTCTTTTGGATTTGAATTTTAAAATGGGCGAAGCCGATTCAACACTTTTTGTTAAGAATTTGAATAATGATATAATTTTAGTTCAAATTTATGTTGATGATATCATTTTCGGTGCTACTAACTTTGCTCTTTGCGAAGAGTTTTCTAATGTGATGAAGGAACAATTTGAGATGAGCCACATGGGTGAGCTCAAGTATTTCTTAGGTCTCCAAATTCGCCAAATGGACGATGCAATCTTCATCCACCAAACGAAGTATACGGTGGAGTTACTAAAGCGATTTGGAATGGAGAGTGCCTCCGGGAAAAAGACTCCTATGAGCACGACTACGCATCTTGATAAGGATACGGGCGGAAAGATGTAGACATTCGTCTATATCGAGGTATGATATGTAGTTTACTTTATCTTATCGCTAGTAGGCCCGATATCATGTTTGCCGTGTGTATTTGTGCTCGTTATCAGTCTCAACCTAAGGATTCTCACTTAGTAGCGGTAAAACGTATTTTTCGCTATCTAAGTTACACTTTAGATTTTGGATTATTTTATCCGAAATCTAGCACATATGAGTTAGTCTCATATAGTGACGCTGATTATGCGGGATGCAAATCCGACAGGAAGAGTACTAGTGGCACTTGCCATTTTATAGGAAATTCCCTTGTCTCTTGGTTTTCCAAGAAGCAAAATTCGGTATCACTTTCAACCACCGAGGCGGAATATATTGCCGCCGGTGCCGCGTGTGCTCAAGTTCTTTGGATGAGTCACACACTTAAAGACTTTGGTATAAACTGTGATACTTGCCATATCATGGTTGACAACCAAAGTGCAATATGTCTTTCCAAGAACCCGGTACACCATTCCCGTTCGAAACACATAGATGTCCGACACCATTTTTTAGATGATCATGTTGCTAAAAAGGACATCATTTTAGTGTACGTTGAAACCCAAAAGCAAATCACCGATATTTTCACGAAACCCCTAAAGGAGGACTCCTTTGTGCGGTTGCGTCGAGAATTGGGGATTATGGGTGAATCCGAGATATAGGATTCATGTTTCATTCAATAATCTTGCATGCTATTATATTTCGCAATATTTCGTTCATGCTAGACTTATTGGATTTTTCGGGATTTTTGTGATATTTTGAATTTGTGCTCGAATTCATGTTTGAATGTCGTATTTGAGATTTCGATGTTTAATGGGGTAGTTTAGATGATTTTTGAGAGGATTACGATGTATCGTCCAAGTGTATTGAGGAGAAAACTTAATTATCAATTTTTGGACTCATCTAGTCGGTCTCAGTTCATCAACCAACCGACTAGATTCACATCTAGTCGGTCAGCTAATGAACTTAGACCGCCTAGCTCTATCTCTAAACTTTTGGACTCATTTAGTCGGTATCAGTTCAATCACCAACCGACTAGATTCGTATCTAGTCGGTTAGTAAAAGAACTTAGACCGACTAATTCAATCTATTAGGATTTCCTCTCCAGCTTAACTCCTTTAGTCGGTTCTAGTTTACTTATCGACCGACTAGATTTAGTTCTAGTCGGTCAGTATTTGAGCGTAGACCGACTAATTCTCGTTCAGGAAATCTTCGACTGGTCTCTGTTTCCACTTAGTCGGTTCAAGCTCGTTAACCAACCGACTAGATTATCATCTAGTCGGTCAGCTTTTGAACATAGACCGACTAAGTGATCAGGGGCAGTCTCGTCATTTCGTGTTTTCGACCGACTTAAGTTCAATCAAACCGACTTATCTCTCATTTAGTCGGTTGCTCTTACCTTCTCCAGCTCGAAACTCCCAAACCCCCGCTCGAGTCTCTTCGACTTCCGTCGATCTCCGGCGTCTTTTTCGTCCATCCGCCGCCGTCGATCTCCCTCCCCTAGGTATATCTCCTCCTCCTAGGTCGTTTTCGTTTTCTAGGGCATTACATTTCATCTCCTAGGGTTGGATTTTTCTTCATTTCTTCCGACTAGGGTTTCGAATTTCTATTTCTAGGGCTTGCTCATTTCGAAATTTCTTTCAGCTGTTAGGGTTTGTTGCTTAGGGTTGTATCGATTGATTGATCTCGTCGTGCCACGATCATGGCAAAGACGAGGATTCCTATCACTTCCTCTGGGGCATCCCCCATGAACGTAGAGCCCGCGATCGCATCGACCCCACCTAAGCGTAGGGCCAAGACCACTCGTGTCCCCTCTTCGTCTTCACCACCGTTGAAGAGGAAGAGGACTTCCAAGCCCAAAGCCAAAACCCAAGCTTCCCAAGCCCAAGCTTCTACAGCCCAACCGAAACCTAAACCTAGAAAGATTGTCGCTTCCCCTTCCTCTTTTCAGGACACCACCTCTGATTCTGACACTGATTTTCGTCCTGAGGAGCAGCCTACCCATCAGGAACCCCCTCCTCCACCTCCTCCTAAGACCCGTAAGGCTAAGGGTAAAGCCCAAATGCCAGTAGGCGGTGTGGATATATCGTTGTGTCGTGACGACCCTCTGTGTCTAGCGGCTTACAACCGTATAGAGCACTGCCCACTGCTATTGGAGCATTACGTTCAGTTCTCTGACTTTCTTGGCCTTGCGGATCTTTTATCCTACAGCGGACTTTTGGACTATCTTAGATTTGACCCAAAGGCGAACCCTCGACCCTATCCTCGCCTGGTCAAACTATTCTATGCAAATCGTGTCCGGGGCCACTACGATGAGAGCCACTCCATCGAGACTACTGTCTTGGGGACTCCTATAGTCCTCACGACAGAAATCTTGGGGGAGTTGCTCGGTTGTTCGTCGTCTGGTCTCCTCCCATCAGACATCTCAGTAGATGATATCTCCTCTTTGGATCAGTCTGTTCTAGCTGATATCTTCCATGTGATCCCTCCAGCTTTCATTGGTGTTCCATCTAAATCATTCAAGCCAAATGCATGGGTCCTCAATCTCATTCTGAAGTCGTGCTTGCTTCCCAAGTATGGCTCATCTTCTCTGCCATCCCAGCCGTTCCTAAAGTTGATTTACGCTCTTTTTATGGGTAGCTCGATTAACTGGGCTCGCATCATACTCGACAAGATGGATTCTTTCGAGTGTGTTCGCAAGTCTAGTAAATCGGCGCATATCCCTTATCCTTGTCTGTTGACTTTGGTGTTCCGTCATTTTCGCGTGCCTTTGCCTCCTGACGATGAGCGTCCCCTTGGTCCTCCACTGAACGCGACGGCCGTAAAGAAATCTCTTGCGGCACTCCGTCACGTGCAGCAGTCGACTCCTTCTGCATCCCAGGCCACACCTTCAGCTGCTGCAGCCCCTCCTCCTACCACCACACTAGATGATGTCGTTCGCTTACTTCGTCGTCACGAGTCTCGTTTGGCTCGTACCGAGGAAGTTGTGTGCCGTATGGCTAGTATGATGGGTATTCAGCTTCCTCCTCCTGTTTCTGAGGATGAGGAGATAGATGACGAGGAGATTGATGAGCTTATCACCTCTTTAGCTCGTGGCGCTGAGGCCACTGCTGCTGCTGCTACCACATCTGCTGCTGGTGCTACCACTTCTTCTGGTGCTCCAGAGTCTTCTGCACCAGTGGATAAGACTCCTGTTGATGCTGCTGCTGCTCCTGCTGATATCCCTGACCCAGTCGTGCCTGCTGATGTTCCAGCTGTTACTCCTGCCGTTGAGCCAGTCATCGATGTCTCCACTCCTGCCCCGACGATCCCTTCAGTACACACACCACTCCTTGCAGCAGAGCCTGAGTCCACTCCCTCGACTGGACCCATGGAGACTGCTGATCCTGCCACTTCCTCCTGAGCGTCAGTTTGGAGGCCTCTCCTGTGATCATTGGATGATACATCTTGTTGAGAGTGTTTTGGGTTAGGATGGAGTTTTGGCGGTGTTTTGATGTATTTTGGATTTTGGATGTCGGTGTACTTGTTGTACTTTCATTTTGTTGGATGTTTGATGATGGTGTTTCGATGATTATGTTGTATTTTTTTGATGTTGATATAGATGTTGCACTTTATATGATGTAGTCGATGTATTTGTGCATGTACTCATGATATTCTAATATATATACATCGATGTTCTCTTTTACTTCGTCGTGCACATTTAATATTCATTCAATGTCTATGATATGTGATTTCGTCGCTCGACGCTTATAAACTTGGTTAAATTGATTATATTTCTATGATTGCATAGAATTGTTTTCCATGCACAAATTTAACCAAGAATATTGAGTATTGAAGAGTACGTTTCTTTATTCAATAAGTGAATTTATATTTGGTATTTTGATGATTTTAATTTTCGTTTTACGAAAATGGACAATTTGGCACATTTTGATTCGTTTTCGACTATTTTTCTCTGTGTCAATTTGGTCCATCGTCATATTCTACGACTCCCGATGTTGGATTTTCTTTATCCTTGTTGTTGTCGTTGTATGCCCCCCATTTTTGGGATAATGCCAAATGGGGAGAGATAATGATAATGATTAGGGCAAATGAAAATTTAACTCAATTTCCAAGAATCTAATTTGATATGTTAGATTCAGGGGGAGTTAAGATATTTATAAGGATTTTCAAATCCGATATTTCAAAATTTGATTCTCATTATATATCTTACTCGTCTGATTGATGCAATTTATATATATTCAATTTGGAATTAACGTGTCATCCATGCATGGGGAGTAAGTGTTTTACATTTGAATCATTATTTTTGATTATTATTTATGTTGGTTTTTCATCACCAAAAAGGGGGAGAATGTTGAGTATTGGACTCCCCGGATTTGGTTTTGGATGATGAGCAAACATAAATAATTCATGAACTAACAATTTGTGAGCGCAGTTATGGAGATCGTCGCCAAATTCATGAGAACACTCAAAGCGACATCTCAAGACTTCTCAAAGCTCGTATTCAATGCCTAAAGCTTCGTTGAAGCTTTTGGACCATTTTGGAAGTCATGAAGATTTGATCGAAGCTCTCGAAGACCGTTCTTTTAGGTTTTATTTATAGTCTTTTAGTTTCGATCTATAGAATGTTAAGCCTTGAGTATATCTTACATTTCTATTTTCATAACGCTCATATCTTAGCTCTAGGATCTTAGTTGAAGTCCATTCTAACTTTCTCGAAGCATCGCGCTTCAATTCGGACTTTATTGTGTATGTTAGTTGGTTCAAGAAGAAGAACTGACCGGCTTGATGGTGATCTAGTCGGTCGGCAAAGCTTCTTGGACCGACTAGTTTCAGTTAATCTTTTCTTGCTCAGTACTGTTTACAGTTAGTCGGTCTACGTTGACTCACCGACCGACTAGTTTTTGAACTAGTCGGTCAGTGATGCTTCTTTGACCGACTAGTTGAGCTTTACTGTACATGCCAATTTTCTCCTAAGCTACTGTTTATCGTTAGTCGGTCTAAGAACGTTTGGCGACCTATTAGTTGATGATCTAGTCGGTCAACATTTGTTCTTGGACCGACTAAATCAATTTGTATTCAGACTAATAGTTTTTGACTCTTAGTCGGTCTAAGTTCACTGAACGACCGACTTGTTGTGAAACTAGTCGGTCAGACAGTCTTCTTGGACCGACTAGATTTCTAGGTCTGAAATTCAATCTCTTCACTGTTCTTCACTTAGTCGGTCCATGTTGATTGACCGACCGACTAGTTGATGAACTAGTCGGTCAGTGGTTGTTCTTTGACCGACTAACTGCTTCAGATTTCTATCTGTTGGGATTTGACCTAACTCGTTTTTATGGGACCCTATAAATACGAAGCTTGGTCATTTCTTTCTAGGTTAGAGCTGCTATTAATAGATTCATTGAGATTGAAAGAGTTAGAGATTCTCACTCATTTCCAAAGCTCTCTTCCTCACAAGAAATCCATTCTCTCACTTTCTAGATCTAGAATCCATCTTGAGAGACGTTTGTTCTTGGTGAGCCATTCAAGCTCTAGCTTGATTCAAGTCTCCAAATCACTCCTAGGCACCCATTGCTGCTCATTTCAGTGGTGCTAGGTATTGGTGACTTCCTCTTCCTCAAATCCCTCCTTGCACCTATTTGGTAAGAATACTCAAGGTTTAGGATTTTATGGTAAGATTGTTTATTTCATTATAAACTCATTTATATTGCTTATTGATTCTCTCGGTTGTGAGAGAAGGTTGTGATCCCGGGTTGTGGGATTCACTATTGCCATTGCATGTATGATTTGATCTTGTGAAGGTTTTTCACAAGATATCATAGTGGAAATCTTGGGTTAGGGTTTCTAACCTAAGTATCCGGAGGGGATCCAGGTTGTTGGGACGTAGGATCACCGAGAACAAGTCGGGGAGACTTGGGTGGATCCGAACCCAGTAATATCTTTTGTTAGCATTGTTAATTTTGTTGTTGTTATCAATTTAAGCTTCCACAAATTGATTTGGTAGTTGTTTGCACGATAATTAGGAATTATACTCCTTGTTATTTTTAAAGTACTATTCACCCCCCTCTAGTACTTGTGCAGTAGCTTGTAGGGCATTACATTTGGTATCAGAGCCAGATACTTAGCTATGTCTGCCAACGACAACAAGACCGTGCGTCCACCTTCCGACTATGGCACCTTCAGGAACCGTGAAGGAGCATCTTCGGTGATGGAAGGACATTCCTCAACGAGGCCTCCATTCTTCAACGGTACCAACTACGGGTACTGGAAATGCCGGATGGAAACTTTCCTCCGGAGTGCATCTCTATGGAGGACCACGATGAAGGAATACGTCGAGCCCGTCGAAGAAGACTTTGAGAAATGGACAACCGCGGAGGTCGCCGCGGAGGTAAGCAATGCCAAGGCAATGAACGCCTTGCAATGCGCATTGGAGCCCGAGGACTTCAATAAGATATGCACATGTAAGAGTGCATATCAAATTTGGAACTCCCTCCTCATACTACATGAAGGGACGAGTAGGGTAAGAGACTCTAAACTCATTGTTGTTAACAAAGATTACGAAATGTTTCATATGCAACAGGGTGAGAAGATGAAGGAGTATTATGCTCGCTTCGTCGACGAGTTGGAGGCTCTCGGCAAAACCTACACCCAAAAGGAGAAGTGTTCGAAGCTTATCGAAGGACTTCCTTCTTCTTGGGAAAAGCGTACCTTCGCGATCGAGGAAGGTAATGATATGAATAAGTACACCGTAGTTCAACTAATGGGTACTTTAATGTCATACGAGGTACGTAAGGATAGCAAGTTAAAATTGCAGGAAAAGATGAAGTCCTACCTAAAGCAAGACGAGCCAAAGAAGAAGGCTATTTCTTTCAAGGCCGCTCCATCCACATCCACATCAACCGATGATGAAGACTCGGAAAACGAGTTGAACTTGGAGTCCATGGCACTCATGGCCAAGAAGTTCAACCGTTTCTTTCGAAAAGGTAACTATAAGAACAAAGCTATTTTTGGTTCTTCTAACGCCTCCTCCTCTCCTTTGTGTTTCAAGTGCAATAAGCCAGGACACATGAAAGCGAAGTGTCCTCTAAATAAGCAAAAGGAGAAGTGGAAGGCACCGAAATTCGATAAGTCCAAGAAGTACAAAAAGGGGTACAAAAAGGGACTTGTCGGAGCAACATTCACCGACTCCGAGGATTCCTCAAGCGGAGAGTCGGACGATGAGAAAGTGGAGCAAGCGCACATGTGCTTCATGGCAAGAGAGGAGCATGATCAAGGATCCTCCTCTTCCGATGATAGTGACGACGAAGGCGATGAGGTAACTATGGATGACCTTAGGAATGCTAATTCTCAATTATGGTCTAAATACACTAAATTAGTAAATAGATATACTAAGGTAAAAGATGACCTAGCTAGCATTCAAACCTCGCCTAAGACTATCATCACCAACAACGACACCGTTGTTGAAGAGTTAAGAAATGAGATTGTTAATCTCAAATCTAAACTTGAACATGTTAGTGTTGAGGATTCGGAAGAACATATGATAGCGGATTTGACTTCTCAAAACTCGACTTTGAGTATTGAGAATGAAAATCTCAAGTCTCGTGTTTATGTGCTCACATCGCAAATATCCACTTTGGGTGCTTCGATGCATTCTCTCACCGAGAAATATGAGTGCACGATAGGCCGAATTAATAAATTCCATAAGGGTAAAGACCATTTGGATAACATCCTAAATGATTTACTTCCGGGCAATCACCACATTGGCTTGGGGTATAAGATAGGGAGTTCATCCAAATCGGCCACTACTTTTGTTTGGCATACTTCCGATGCCTCACCGAGTGGGAGCAAACACTATATTGGTAGTTCTTCTACCAATGGTGCTTCCACTTCGCACACACCCTCTTTTGGAAAGAAACCCACTTTGGGTGGACCTCCAAAGAAGGGTCATGCCTACATGTACACAAATACCATGCCACGTAGGAACACACGTCCTACTCCACCGGCTCACACATATGATGATTTTTATGCAACACATTCACGGGCACGTGCACACCATGTGAGACACCCTCACGCACGTGTTCCCTCACATGCATATGTTCACCCACAACATCATATGAATAATTATCCGCATGCACTATTCCATCCTGTTCCTTATGCCTATCCACAACATGCATCATGTAGAAACCAACAACGCATGCATGCACCCAATAGGATGAGGGCTCCCAAGATTTTCACTATTTGGAGCCCGAAGGATACAAGCATGGATGAAAAACAAGTTTATATGAATGCTTATTTTTCGAATGTTGTGCATAGTAGTGATTATGTGGGGAAGTCTAAGTCCAATTGGACTTGGCTTCCAAAGGTCTAATCTTTTGGACCCAATGACCTTGGGTACCATGATACGACATTCCATATCTATAGGTACTGAAGAAAAAGGAACGGAGCAACAAATTTAAATTTAGCTCCAAGAGAAATTGGATACTCGATAGCGGGTGTTCAAAACACATGACGGGTGACGCTCAATTGCTCTCCGGAGTGGTTCCCATTGCAAATGGAAACCGCGTCATATTTGGAGGCAACGAGAGCGGAACCATCATAGGTGTTGGTAAAGTGGGTAATCCTTCTAAACCCATTATATGTGATGTTTACCTTGTTAAAGGATTAAACCACAATCTTATTTCAATAAGTCAACTTTGTGACAAAGGTTACAAAGTTAACTTTGCGAAAGGAATGTGCCATATTTTAAGAAAAGATAATAATGAATTATTGTTTTCCGGCACACGCCATAAGGATATATAAATCCTAGATCTTCCAAGATCACATGAACAATGTCTTATTGCCAATACAAGTGAACAACACTTATGGCATCGACGTTTTGGTCATGTGAACTTTGGAACACTTTTTAAGCCTTCCAAGTTAAATTCTATTAGAGGCTTCCCTAAGCTTGTCTTTCAAAAGAAAAGCTTTTGTGACTCGTGTCAACGAGGCAAGCTTCCAAAATCTTCATTTAAACCTAAGAAAAGCATTTCTTCTAAGCGGCCTCTAGAGCTATTACATCTAGATTTATTTGGGCCAACTAGAGTTGCTTCATTAGGTAATGCTAGATATGGACTTGTCATCGTTGATGACTTTTCTAGGTTTACTTGGGTATTTTCATTGTGTAATAAAAATGAAGCTTTTGAAAACTTCACAATTTTTGTTAAGAAAGTACAAAATCTCATTGGAACCACCATTGTCACTATTCGTAGTGATCATGGAGGGGAATTTGAGAATGAGTCTTTTGAGACATTTTGTGATGAAGTTGGTATTACACACACCTTCTCTTTCCCTCGTGTACCTCCTCAAAATGGTGTAGTTGAGAGAAAGAATAGGACGCTAGTGGAGTGTGCTCGCACTATGCTTGATGATAACCAACTTGGCCATCAATTTTGGGCGGAAGCGGTACATACCGCTTGCTATGTGTTTAATAGAATACTTTTGAGGCCCGGCACTAAACAAACTTGTTATGAATTGTTGTTTGGTAGGTTGCCTCAAGTTAAACATTTTCGTGTTTTTGGTTCGAAATATTTTATTAAGAACACGTATGGTAGTTTGGAAAAATTCGATCCAAGATCCGATGAGGGGATTTTTGTTGGATATTCTTCGCGTAGCAAAGCCTACCGGATATTCAACAAACGAACCTCGACGATCGAGGAGTCGCTTCATGTGTCATTTAATGAAGGATTTGTTCCAACTAGAATTACTAATGATGATGACTCTATGGATGTCTAATGTGATTCAATTGGTAATTCTAACTCTAATGATTCTATTGATTCTATTGAGACTAACCCGTCTAATGAAGTTGTTGAGAATGTTCCTAGTGACCAAGGTATTCCCAAACGGCTTCATACCGTTCGTGACCATCCTCATGAGCAAGTCATTGGCAATATCCATGATAGTGTCAAGACGAGATCGCAAGTGAACTACTTCGCTCATTGTGCCTTTGCCTCCTCGATAGAGCCAAAGAATGTTAATGAAGCATGCGAAGATAGCGCTTGGATCTTAGCCATGGAGGAGGAACTCATTCAATTTGAGAGGAATGAAGTTTGGGAGCTTGTTCCATTGCCATCGAAGAACCACACCGTCATAGGGACAAAGTGGATCTTCAAGAACAAAACCGACAAAAACGAAGTCGTCGTCCGGAACAAAGCTCGGTTAGTAGCTCAAGGCTATCGACAAGAGGAAGGTATTGATTTCGAAGAATCCTTCGCTCCGGTAGCTAGATTAGAATCAATTAGATTATTATTGTCTTTTGCATGCCATAAAAAATTCAAATTATTTCAAATGGATGTTAAAAGGGCATTTTTAAACGGAGATGTTGTTGAGGAAGTTTACGTTTCTCAACCTCCGGGCTTCGTAAATGAAAAATTTCCAAATCATGTTTTTAAACTAAATAAAGCTCTTTACGGTTTGAGACAAGCTCCTCGAGCTTGGTATGATCGCCTAAAGAATTTTCTTTTGGATTTGAATTTTAAAATGGGCGAAGCCTATTCAACACTTTTTGTTAAGCATTCGAATAATGATATAATTTTAGTTCAAATTTATGTTGATGATATCATTTTCGGTGCTACTAACTTTGCTCTTTGCGAAGAGTTTTCTAATGTGATGAATGAACAATTTGAGATGAGCCACATGGGTGAGCTCAAGTATTTCTTAGGTCTCCAAATTCGCCAAATGGACGATGCAATCTTCATCCACCAAACGAAGTATACGGTGGAGTTGCTAAAGCGATTTGGAATGGAGAGTGCCTCCGGGAAAAAGAATCCTATGAGCACGACTACGCATCTTGATAAGGATACGGGCGGAAAAGATGTAGACATTCGTCTATATCGAGGTATGATAGGTAGTTTACTTTATCTTACCGCTAGTAGGCCCGATATCATGTTTGCCGTGTGTATTTGTGCTCGTTATCAGTCTCAACCTAAGGATTCTCACTTAGTAGCGGTAAAACGTATTTTTCGCTATCTAAGTTACACTTTAGATTTTGAATTACTTTATCCGAAATCTAGCACATATGAGTTAGTCTCATATAGTGACGCTGATTATGCGGGATGCAAATCCGACAGGAAGAGTACTAGTGGCACTTGCCATTTTATAGGAAATTCCCTTGTCTCTTGGTTTTCCAAGAAGCAAAATTCGGTATCACTTTCAACCACCGAGGCGGAATATATTGCCGCCGGTGCCGCGTGTGCTCAAGTTCTTTGGATGAGACACACACTTAAAGACTTTGGTATAAACTGTGATACTTGCCATATCATGGTTGACAACCAAAGTGCAATATGTCTTTCCAAGAACCCGGTACACCATTCCCGTTCGAAACACATAGATGTCCGACACCATTTTTTAGATGATCATGTTGCTAAAAAGGACATCATTTTAGTGTACGTTGAAACCCAAAAGCAAATCGCCGATATTTTCATGAAACCCCTAAAGGAGGACTCCTTTGTGCGGTTGCGTCGAGAATTGGGGATTATGGGTGAATCCGAGATATAGGATTCATGTTTCATTCAATAATCTTGCATGCTATTATATTTCGCAATATTTCGTTCATGCTAGACTTATTGGATTTTTCGGGATTTTTGTGATATTTTGAATTTGTGCTCGAATTCATGTTTGAATGTCGTATTTGAGATTTCGATGTTTAATGGGGTAGTTTAGATGATTTTTGAGAGGATTACGATGTATCGTCCAAGTGTATTGAGGAGAGAACTTAATTATCAATTTTTGGACTCATCTAGTCGGTCTCAGTTCATCAACCAACCGACTAGATTCACATCTAGTCGGTCAGCTAATGAACTTAGACCGACTAGCTCTATCTCTAAACTTTTGGACTCATTTAGTCGGTATCAGTTCAATCACCAACCGACTAGATTCGTATCTAGTCGGTTAGTAAAAGAACTTAGACCGACTAATTCAATCTATTAGGATTTCCTCTCCAGCTTAACTCCTTTAGTCGGTTCTAGTTTACTTATCGACCGACTAGATTTAGTTCTAGTCGTTCAGTATTTGAGCGTAGACCGACTAATTCTCGTTCAGGAAATCTTCGACTGGTCTCTGTTTCCACTTAGTCGGTTCAAGCTCGTTAACCAACCGACTAGATTATCATCTAGTCGGTCAGCTTTTGAACATAGACCGACTAAGTGATCAGGGGCAGTCTCGTCATTTTGTGTTTTCGACCGACTTAAGTTCAATCAAACCGACTTATCTCTCATTAGCGGTTGCTCTTACCTTCTCCAGCTCGAAACTCCCAAACCCCCACTCGAGTCTCTTCGACTTCCGTCGATCTCCGGCGTCTTTTTCGTCCATCCCCCGCCGTCGATCTCCCTCCCCTAGGTATATCTCCTCCTCCTAGGTCGTTTTCATTTTCTAGGGCATTACATTTCATCTCCTAGGGTTGGATTTTTCTTCATTTCTTCCGACTAGGGTTTCGAATTTCTATTTCTAGGGCTTGCTCATTTCGAAATTTCTTTCAGCTGTTAGGGTTTGTTGCTTAGGGTTGTATCGATTGATTGATCTAGTCGTGCCACGATCATGGCAAAGACGAGGATTCCTATCACTTCCTCTGGGGCATCCCCCATGAACGTAGAGCCCGCGACCGCATCGACCCCACCTAAGCGTAGGGCCAAGACCACTCGTGTCCCCTCTTCGTCTTCACCACCGTTGAAGAGGAAGAGGACTTCCAAGCCCAAAGCCAAAACCCAAGCTTCCCAAGCCCAAGCTTCTACAGCCCAACCGAAACCTAAACCTAGAAAGATTGTCGCTTCCCCTTCCTCTTTTCAGGACACCACCTCTGATTCTGACACTGATTTTCGTCCTGAGGAGCAGCCTACCCATCAGGAACCCCCTCCTCTACCTCCTCCTAAGACCCGTAAGGCTAAGGGTAAAGCCCAAATGCCAGTAGGCGGTGTGGATATATCGTTGTGTCGTGACGACCCTCTGTGTCTAGCGGCTTACAACCGTATAGAGTACTGCCCACTGCTATTGGAGCATTACGTTCAGTTCTCTGACTTTCTTGGCCTTGCGGATCTTTTATCCTACAACGGACTTTTGGACTATCTTAGATTTGACCCAAAGGCGAACCCTCGACCCTATCCTCGCCTGGTCAAACTATTCTATGCAAATCGTGTCCGGGGCCACTACGATGAGAGCCACTCCATCGAGACTACTGTCTTGGGGACTCCTATAGTCCTCACGGCAGAAATCTTGGGGGAGTTGCTCGGTTGTTCGTCGTCTGGTCTCCTCCCATCAGACATCTCAGTAGATGATATCTCCTCTTTGGATCAGTCTGTTCTAGCTGATATCTTCCATGTGATCCCTCCAGCTTTCATTGGTGTTCCATCTAAATCATTCAAGCCAAATGCATGGGTCCTCAATCTCATTCTGAAGTCGTGCTTGCTTCCCAAGTATGGCTCATCTTCTCTGCCATCCCAGCTGTTCCTAAAGTTGATTTACGCTCTTTTTATGGGTAGCTCGATTAACTGGGCTCGCATCATACTCGACAAGATGGATTCTTTCGAGTGTGTTCGCAAGTCTAGTAAATCGGCGCATATCCCTTATCCTTGTCTGTTGACTTTGGTGTTCCGTCATTTTCGCGTGCCTTTGCCTCCTGACGATGAGCGTCCCCTTGGTCCTCCACTGAACGCGACGGCCGTAAAGAAATCTCTTGCGGCACTCCATCACGTGCAGCGGTCGACTCCTTCTGCATCCCAGGCCACACCTTCAGCTGCTGCAGCCCCTCCTCCTACCACCACACTAGATGATGTCGTTCGCTTACTTCGTCGTCACGAGTCTCGTTTGGCTCGTACCGAGGAAGTTGTGTGCCGTATGGCTAGTATGATGGGTATTCAGCTTCCTCCTCCTGTTTCTGAGGATGAGGAGATAGATGACGAGGAGATTGATGAGCTTATCACCTCTTTAGCTCGTGGCGCTGAGGCCACTGCTACTGCTGCTACCACATCTGCTGCTGGTGCTACCACTTCTTCTGGTGCTCCAGAGTCTTCTGCACCAGTGGATAAGACTCCTGTTGATGCTGCTGCTGCTCCTGCTGATATTCCTGACCCAGTCGTGCCTGCTGATGTTCCAGTTGTTACTCCTGCCGTTGAGCCAGTCGTCGATGTCTCCACTCCTGCCCCGACGATCCCTTCAGTACACACACCACTCCTTGCAGCAGAGCCTGAGTCCACTCCCTCGACTGGACCCACAGAGACTGCTGATCCTGCCACTTCCTCCTGAGCGTCAGTTTGGAGGCCTCTCCTGTGATCATTGGATGATACATCTTGTTGAGAGTGTTTTGGGTTAGGAGGAGTTTTGGCGGTGTTTTGATGTATTTTGGATTTTGGATGTCGGTGTACTTGTTGTACTTTCATTTTGTTGGATGTTTGATGATGGTGTTTCGATGATTATGTTGTATTTTTTTGATGTTGATATAGATGTTGCACTTTATATGATGTAGTCGATGTATTTGTGCATGTACTCATGATATTCTAATATATATACATCGATGTTCTCTTTTACTTCGTCGTGCACATTTAATATTCATTCAATGTCTATGATATGTGATTTCGTCGCTCGACGCTTATAAACTTGGTTAAATTGATAATATTTCTATGATTGCATAGAATTGTTTTCCATGCACAAATTTAACCAAGAATATTGAGTATTGAAGAGTACATTTCTTTATTCAATAAGTGAATTTATATTTGGTATTTTGATGATTTTAATTTTTGTTTTACGAAAATGGACAATTTGGCACACTTTGATTCGTTTTCGACTATTTTTCTTGGTGTCAATTTGGTCCATCGTCATATTCTACGACTCCCGACGTTGGATTTTCTTTATCCTTGTTGTCGTTGTATGTCCCCCATTTTTAGGATAATGCCAAAGGGGGAGAGATAATGATAATGATTAGGGCAAATGAAAATTTAACTCAATTTCCAAGAATCTAATTTGATATGTTAGATTCAGGGGGAGTTAAGATATATATAAGGATTTTCAAATCCGATATTTCAAAATTCGATTCTCATTATATATCTTACTCGTCTGATTGATGCAATTTATATATATTCAATTTGGAATTAACGTGTCATCAATGCAGGGGGAGTAAGTATTTTACATTTGAATCATTATTTTTGATTATTATTTATGTTGGTTTGTCATCACCAAAAAGGGGGAGAATGTTGAGTATTGGACTCCCCGGATTTGGTTTTGGATGATGAGCAAACATAAATAATTCATGAACTAACAATTTGTGAGCGCAGTTATGGAGATCGTCGCCAAATTCATGAGAACACTCAAAGCGACATCTCAAGACTTCTCAAAGCTCGTATTCAATGCCTAAAGCTTCGTTGAAGCTTTTGGACCATTTTGGAAGTTATGAAGATTTGATTGAAGCTCTCGAAGACCGTTCTTTTAGGTTTTATTTATAGTCTTTTAGTTTCGATCTATAGAATGTTAAGCCTTGAGTATATCTTACATTTCTATCTTCATAACACTCATATCTTAGCTCTAGGATCTTAGTTGAAGTCCATTCTAACTTTCTCGAAGCATCACGCTTCGATTTGGACTTTATTGTGCATGTTAGTTGGTTCAAGAAGAAGAACTGACCGACTAGATGGTGATCTAGTCGGTCGGCAAAGCTTCTTGGACGGACTAGTTTCAGTTAATCTTTTCTTGCTCAGTACTGTTTACAGTTAGTCGGTCTACGTTGACTCATCGACCGACTAGTTTGTGAACTAGTCGGTCAGTGATGCTTCTTTGACCGACTAGTTGAGCTTTACTGTACATGCCAATTTTCTCCTAAGCTACTGTTTATCGTTAGTCAGTCTAAGAACGTTTGGCGACCGACTAGTTGATGATCTAGTCAGTCAACATTTGTTCTTGGACCGACTAAATCAATTTGTATTCAGACTAATAGTTTTTGACTCTTAGTCGGTCTAAGTTCACTGAACGACCGACTAGTTGTGAAACTAGTCGGCCAGACAGTCTTCTTGGACAGACTAGATTTCTAGGTCTGAAATTCAATCTCTTCACTGTTCTTCACTTAGTCGGTCCATGTTGATTGACCGACCGACTAGTTGATGAACTAGTCGGTCAGTGGTTGTTCTTTGACCGACTAACTGCTTCAGATTTCTATCCGTTGGGATTTGACCTAACTCGTTTTTATGGGACCCTATAAATACGAAGCTTGGTCATTTCTTTCTAGGTTAGAGCTGCTATTAAGAGATTCATTGAGATTGAAAGAGTTAGAGATTCTCACTCATTTCCAAAGCTCTCTTCCTCACAAGAAATCCATTCTCTCACTTTCTAGATCTAGAATCCATCTTGAGAGAAGTTTGTTCTTGGTGAGCCATTCAAGCTCTAGCTTGATTCAAGTCTCCAAATCACTCCTAGGCACCCATTGCTGCTCATTTCAGTGGTGCTAGGTCTTGGTGACTTCCTCTTCCTCAAATCCCTCCTTGCACCTATTTGGTAAGAATACTCAAGGTTTAGGATTTTGTGGTAAGATTGTTTATTTCATTATAAACTCATTTATATTGATTATTGATTCTCTCGGTTGTGAGAGAAGGTTGTGATCCCGGGTTGTGGGATTCACTATTGCCATTGCATGTATGATTTGATCTTGTGAAGGTTTTTCACAAGATATCATAGTGGATATCTTGGGTTAGGGTTTCTAACCTAAGTATCCGGAGGGGATCCGGGTGGTTGGGACGTAGGATCACCGGGAACAAGTTGGGGAGACTTGGGTGGATCCGAATCCAGTAATATCTTTTGTTAGCATTGTTAATTTTGTTGTTGTTATCAATTTAAGCTTCCGCAAATTGATTTGGTAGTTGTTTGCACGATAATTAGGAATTATACTCCTTGTTATTTTTAAAGTACTATTCACCTCCCCCTCTAGTACTTGTGCAGTAGCTTGTAGGGCATTACAGGTTGTGCCCACAAAAGCAGGTGCCTAGCCTGAACGAGGGAGTACAAGTGTGGTAGCGTGTGCTATGAATGCAACATTCATGGATGACATGGCATGGCATATTGTATTTAAAAGCGTACAGATAAGGAATTTAAACATGACAGGCAGAGATGCAAGGATGACATGACAACATGAACGAAAGCAAGTAAAAGGGGTCGGATCTAGCTTCGTTGTCAAGCTAGATCAAGTGGGGTATCGGATCTAGTTTCATTGTCAAACTAGATCAAATAAGCGTCTAGACAGCTATCATTTCACTGCATAGTCTCTTTTATGCTACGGTACAAAAAGTGGCCTAAAGTATGGCCTAAACTAGGAACATGCAAGTTTCACTTGCCTGCAACCTGACGTCCGAAAACACCGTCCAAAAGTCCAAACTACCTATGTGCACAAGTCCACCAGCCTACAGTCCCAATTTAAGTTATCTTGATTAGTGAATCTAAACAATTAAAAACACCAAATTTTATCTTGTTTAACAGGCAAGGGTTGGGAATCCTAAGAGTGCAGAACGTTACCTCAACACAACGCGAGAGCTACACTGGCGTCGGGTAGCGACGCCAGGGGTTGGATTCCAGTTTCGCGAACGGTACGGAACGACGGGTTCCCTGTAATAAAACACGTGCACGAATAAGTTTGTGACGATGGGCTAGAATAATTAGACAAGCCCTAAAACGTCTAGTGACCCAATTTTAATTATGTTTTCTGTCCTACGGTGGGTGACACCTCATTATTAATGAACGTTGAATTATTAACACGTTAACTACATCAAGTCGCTAGTACAAACAAGCATACAACAATTTATCAAGCAACCTAGGTTATCGTTGGCTAGAAGTCGCGTACACAATTTATCCACCAGACAAATAATCAATTTAACGTCAATATTAACGTTACTATCATGTAAACAACATTATCATTAAGTCACTAGGCTGGTTATTGTCAAGTAGTGGTTCACAATCTATTAGCAAACTGATATGAAATACTCTTAGCGAATGTTACTAATCGTGGTGATGAATAGATCCCACGAAGCTACCGAAAGAGCGTCGCAAGTTGTCTACGGCTAGAGGGACGTCGTATCGGCACGAGGGAAGGTTGATAACACCCCGGGAGTTGTCGTGCGTCGCTGCCGCACGGGAGACTATCACGGCTGCCATCGGTGCCTTGGACAGCGGCTATCAGCGGGTGGGCGGTGGCTATTGCTGCTGTCAGTGGATTTGGCCTGAGTCGTCAGGTCGACATGGGGAGACAGCTGAGGCGACTGTCTTCGAAGAACGGCGGACTGCCGCACGGAAGAGTGGCACTGCTGCTGATGGCAGCGTCGACGGCCGTTGCCTGCGCCTACAGTAGCATAGGCCGGCGGGATTAAGGGGGTTTGGTCAGAGGGTAGATCGATAGGAGGGCAGGTCGTCGAGGGGGTTAGGCGTGCGGGGCGGTGCCGCCCACGACGTCTCGGCAGCGCTGCGTGTCTGGGCGGCTGTCAAACGCCTGCGAGGAAGATCGAAGGCCGCTGTGAGGCCTAGATGATGGGGATCCGGTCGCCGTGGATGCTGGAGATTGGAGGAGAAAAGGAGAAACGACGGAGCCATGGGAGGTTGGAATGGCGGAAGAACGAGAGTGGCGGCGCGAGGATGGCTTGCATGATCGGAGAGGGAGGAAAAACGTGGCGTGCGGCGCTTGGAAAAAAGGTTGCGTGAGTTGTTGAGGGCGGCAGCTGCGGTTTAGTTGCTGGGAGATAGAGAATAGGGTCAGGTTAAAATATAATACCCTAGGTTGCTTTAGAGAATAGGGAAAGGCTGAAACGTGGGTCTAGGCTAGGGTTTATTATTAGAAGAATAAAATTTGTTATTAACAATTAATAAAATAAACTAAAGTGGTCTCTCTCTCCCTGGGTATGTGTGCGGCCAAGAGGGGCTAAGTCAACATGATAAAGGCTAAGGACAAGGTAGATTAAGATTATACTAAAATATCACTCAGGGAAAATCTCAAAACTTAGGGTTAAACCAATAATAGGTTGGGCAAAAAGTGAAAGTGGGTCAAACGAAGCCCAAAAATCGTGAAATAAATACTGGGGGTGACCGCACGGACTAGAGAAACACGACTAAGAAGATGGATCACAATTTTGACGACGAGAAACGAAATTAAAAATTAAAAGGCCTCGCGACAAAAGTGAAGATCGTGACGTCTCGTCAAACAAAGTCAAATTGTGGGAGAACAACCCGTGAAATGACGTTCCAAATTAATTCCACAATTTAATACTCTTCGAGAGAGTCACAATGGCATATCACACTATAGGGTTCGGTTACAGACAAAGCCTAAAATAAATACGTGCACGAACAAGACTACGTGCACATAAAGCGTACAAAGGATACGGGGTCCAAAAGCGACAGTAATCCCAAGTTGGGCACACGTCGGGGGTCGGCTTGCTAAGGACGCAACCAAGTGCTACGGCCCTATCGACTCAACGACACGACTCACACACAAAGCAACAAAACCAATCAGGTACCCGAAATTGCTATACGCACAGTCGTATAACGAATAGTGAGTACCGGCCGTTACAACAACCCTCACACTTATCAGCCGCTGACATCTCCAAACCCCATCCCCGACCCATAGCCGCCAAGCCCTTCTCGTCGGACCTCCCCTCTCCGGCGGCTTCACCGGCCAGTACCCCACCCAAGCGCACGCGACGGTTCCCAGCGTCGCCCAGCGCTCAGGCACGACTGCTGCACCGATCAACAGCGGTTGTCTGCCCTTCTTCCTGCAGAAATCGCTCCGGCAAACCCCCCCACGTCGACTTGACCTCTGTCAGCCCTCTCCGCCCTTTACGGTGCCCATGCGCGAAGCAGCAGCATGCTGCTCTTCACGACGGCACAGCCATACGACAGACCCTCGCCTGGCACTGTCCTCAGGCCGTCGTGATCCCATAGCCGCCGTCTCCTGCTGTGTTGCGAGCCACGCGCACAACAGCGCCCCAACGTGCGACAGCGGCACCTCGACGGACAACAACGTCCTCAGGCGCCGTCACGACATGGACAACAGTCCCCACACACTGTTACAACGCTGCCAATCACTGTCCGTGTGCAGCGACATCCTCTTTGTGTCACAGCGATGCACGACCTTCCCTCTGGCCATTGACGACCCACGACGATCCCCGGAAGTCTCGTAGAGGTTCTCCAATCAACTGTTAGTAACTTGCCTATATTTTTGTAGCCTATTAAATTGATCTAGATTTATTAGTAACCTTGATATAACAATGTTAATAATAATTATAGGGTTAATAACTAGATTAGATGATTTTAGTTAACTTGTAACCTAGGTTTTTAATTATATTGTTGTTTAATTGTTGTGCTAGCAACGTGACGATATTATCATGTTAATAATTTTTAATGATCATTAATATTGTTGTGTCATCCATCTAGGATTAGCAAAACCTAATTAAAATTGGAATATTAGACGTTTTAGGTTGCCTAATAACTTTTGGTTCCGTCAAGAACTTATCGAACCCGTATCTTATCAACAGAGAACAGTTTGTCCCAAAATGTTCGTGATAACAGATCCAACCCCCTGACGTTGCTACCCGGCGTCAGAATAGCTCTCGTGTCGTGTTGAGGTAAGATCTGTCCCGTAGGAATCACCACTTGCCTGTTAATCAACTAAAATTGGTAATTTCTGATGGTTTTGTTTCACTAATCAAGATTAATAAATTGGATGTAGGCTGCACTGCAATCTGAACACATAGGTAGTTTAGACTCTGGTTGATCGTGACTTCAGCTTGGTCGTTCAGGCAAGTGATACTTGCCAGTAAATGTTTTAGGCCACGTTTTTAGGCCAATTTGTTTATTAGCGTAAAAGAGACTAAACAGCAAATGATAGCTACCTAGACGCCCTTTTGATCTAGTTTGACAACGAAACTAGATCCGACACCCTACTAGATCTAGCTTGACAATGAAGCTAGATCCGACACCTTTACTTGCTTTCATTCATGCTGCCATGCCATGTTTAATTTTCAATTAACGGTACGCACTTTAACTGTTCATCCCATGTCATGTCTTGCATCATGTTTCTTCGCGATTGAGTAGCACACGCTACAAATGTTATTGCTATTGAGGTTAGGCACCTGCTTTTGCAGGCACAACCCTATGCCATATTGAAAAACACTTCCTGGCACGTGATCCAAAAGCGAGCACAATGTTGTTGGGAAACTAACGCTCGATACACGTGGAGGGGTATGGTTAAGCGACCACTCAGCGTAAAAGTGTGCCCGTACAGCCACTTCAGCTGTAAGGCATAAACTCTGGGATTGGGGTAGGGTTAAGCGACCACTCAATGTAGAAGTATGCCAGATCAGCAACTTCAGCTGTAAGGCGTAAACCTTGTGCATATCGTGAAATGATAATGTTCGTGAAATGGTAATGTTCGTGACTCGTGAAACAGTGTTTTTCGTAGCTTCTGATACGACGTGCATGCATGTCATCATGTAATCTTAAATTGTTGCATTCTCTAAATTTCATGTCATTTCATTATATTTAGAACTGCTAGTCGCTTTATTTTTGTATCCTTGCACAAAAGTCCTTCGCCTTCTTGGGAGACTTTTGCTGACATGTGCCCTTTTCTCTTTGGGTGTCACATGTCAGGTTTTAAGCATGACTTAGTTGCAGAGGACGACAGGTTGCTGACGTTCAGTTCGAGGATTCTGGTCCTACCATTAGTCTCAGCTGGTGACTCTCTTTGCTTTTATTTCGGCCATGCTTTAGGCCTATTGTTCAGACTTGTACTTTTGTGACTATTCTGTGATGTTGGAATAATTGCTGGATGTTTTGTTAGTGGATGTTATTTTATCTGCTTCATTATTGTTGTTTCGTCACAATGCAAGGACTTGCTATTATTTGTAATTTTTATAGACGCTTATCAGACTGCAGCTTCACAGCTCCACGTCTGAGCGGACCTCCTCACGTCTCGCCTTCCATATTAGGGAAGCAGGGCGTGACACATATGCCATGAAATTAAGTTAGGATGCCTCTTTACCAAATTTGATGAAGTATGCTTGCATGTGGATATATTTATGTTGGTAAATTAATGATAGTATTCATGCAAATCATATTAATGTTTAGATTAGTTTCATGTTACTGTTTAATGGCATTAGTGGTGTTTATATTAATTCCATAGTAATGGGTTCTTGATCATATGAAATGTTAATGTTAACTTGGGTAAGTTAATGTTCATGACATCCTCATGTTAATGATTAGTAAAACCTTCTAATATTCCAAATTTATGTTAAATACAATGTCATGCTTATGTTACTATGTCATGCCACAAACTAATATGCCATGCCTTAAGCTAAATATAATACATTGATACTATTGTGCAATGTTATGTTAACAAGCAAGAATATACTCTCATGACTCAAGCTATGTTACATGCCTCCATTCCAATATTACTATTAACACCTCCATATGAAGAATCATTTCTTTATGCAAGATATGTGCAATTATGCTTTTAAGGTCCATACTAATTATAATGCACATGCTAATGTTCAAGTTATATTCCATGTTAATGGCTAAAGGTTTATGCCTTGTGTTATGTTAATGTTATATTGTTGCTTTTGGACGAAATGATATGGAAGATGTGGGATGCACACACGTTGAGTAGGACACGAGTGGCACTACGTGCATGGGCCAAAGTGCTACGGTAGGAGGCGGGTGTATTCGTCGTTGACCACCTCTTGATTCAATTAGGTAGTTGTCGTGGTTGTTGATAACGGAGTAGTCGCGTTACACTTGCACGTCGGCATAAGATGTGATCCCTAGGCATTGCATTGCAACATGTTGCATCTTGGCTTGTGGTTGGTGGTGTATTTATGTTTGGTGTGCTAATGTATTTGATTGGTTGTGTGCCTCGTTTATTGCTTGGTTCCTTGTTGCTTGCTTACCCTTAGTGTGTTACTCATTGACTTTATGCACTTTACTTCTTTGCAATAGTGTTTACTTTGATGCCTTAGAGCTTTATCACTTTTGTAAAGCTCCTAATTTGTTGTAGTTTAACTTCCCTCTTATGTTGTATCAGCATTAATGGTTGTGAGTTTATCCTCCACTTGTAGTTGTTTATGTTTATGCTTAGTAGTTATCGTTAATTTCCTTTCTAGCACTTGCTTGGTGTTCACATACTTTAATTGCTATAGCTCTCTTTCCTTGTAGTTTACTTATTTTATGCCTTGGTTCACTTCCATGAAAATTGTTCCATGCTCACTTTATGCATTGTTACTTTACCATGACATTCATTGTTTCTAGTAGTTCTCTTTTATGTCTACTTTGTTCACACATTCCTTTATGCCATGCCATGTTCTCCTTAGCCTATGTTTATGAATCATACAAATGCCATGTTTCATGTAGCATAGTTGCATTTCATGTTAATAGTATGCTAGTTGGAGTCTGGATATCCTACCGGGTCACGCTGTGACATGTTCCCTTCTGTGGCAGTTTCAGGTAGCAGGGTTGGTTGCATGGAGCTGGTGCTGTGGGTTGTTCTTTGGGTTGAGGTGAGAGTGAGAGATTTGTACCTTTGGGTTCCCTTCTAGGCTTGGGGCTTTTGGTTTAGAGAGTGGTCTTTGTTGTATAAGTTGGACATTTCGGACTTTGATGATTTATAAGTCTGGGTTTGCTTAGTTAGTTCTCTCTGTTGGTTTTTGTTTTGTTTCTGTGTTTCTTGTTTGTTTCTCTGTGTTGATGAACGTTACGTGTACTACCCCAGTAGTGCGCAGTAGACATGCAGTCTGGTTTTCTTTCTCGTCTTCACCCTCGACTCCCTGGGTATCCTGGGGAGAGGGGCGTGACATCTATCCAACAAAATGTGTCTTACATTTTTGCCGCTTAGGTCGGAGCACATGCCATTACCTCTCCGTCACCATATCACTATTGGGTATGTTAATGATAATCAACTTGTCGAGCTATCTCTTATGGATGGAAGCCCTATACCACCAGTTGTGTCATGTTGGGAACAAAACCATCACCCCCGGGCTGACAGATGGGATGAAGTTTATGGAAAAAGTGTGAAGAAATTCAGGGATATAGTCAGCAAAGATGTGGCTAGAAGAGATAGAATCGTTATTGAAGATGATTGAATGGTATGCACATATTACAAATCAATTCATCCTTTGCCTCCCTGCAATTTTCATGTTTATTCATACATGGCATTACTGCATTTTCTTAGCTATAATGATGCTTGTATGTTCAGGCATGCGTGCATTGATCGGTGCCCCGTTTACGGTTTGGGCGCGGTGTCGTTTTACCGCAAGTGCACGGTTAGTGTAGGGTGCGGGTTTATCGAACTCAGGGAGGTGGATGGCTTGAATGGCTACTAGCATCGCCTAGGTTGTGTGCTAGCTACGCGGATAATGTGGGTGAAGTGTAGAAATAAAAGAAAGAAATGAAAATGACACAAAATGAATCCCCGCTAACACGGGCTAGAGCACTCATGACACTTGGCATTTGACTTGACCCAGGGTGAGACATTGCCCCAAAAGGTGGTACCTAGCGTCCATGGCCCGATATTCCGGTCGGTGCCAAGCACGCTAGGCCTACCCGGTTCCGGACGGTGGGCATTCCCATGTCCATTAACACCTTCCCCAACCGGGAGCATTAAGGCCACAATGATATCTCCCAACACTTCGTCCAAGCCGTTCCCACGCGCGAGGACTCCATGTCTACACTAGGGGCGTGAGCTATGGCTAGGGAGTCAACCGCCAAGTTTATTCCCCCTTGGCCCGACGGTCAGAGGCGGTCTTTCTCCTGCCAATGACAATGAAACACCCCCGCGTAACCCTAATGGCCAAATAGGTCAAATGTGATTTCTAGCAATACATCGAAGCGGATCTTGACAGGACAAGCACCGGACCCCAATCCCCAACACAACTAGTGTGTTGCCATACGAATTGGACTCAGATTGCTAGAAATCCACATTGACACATTTCATCGAACACATACCATGCAATCAAGTCAAATGTAAATTTCCAAGCATCAATCCTACCCTAACCCGTATTAGGGTTCATCAAACTACTCAACGATGAAAAACATATAAACAACCAACACAAAAGACATACAAACATTCATCATTGAACAAAACAAATACAACACAAAATAATGGAAAACAAGAGAAAGAAATACTTATCTTGATTCGAATCCACCAATCTGGTACAAGATTTATTGAGCAAAGACCTAATCTAAACTACCCTAAGCTTCACAAGATAAGGGGCAAAAAGCCCTAAAAAACTGAAGAAGAAGTCCCTCAAGTCGTGCCCCCAATCTCTATTTATAAACCTCTCAAAACCCCTCTTGGGTCGGGTTCAGAACTGTCAAAAAAGGCCCACCCGATCGGGTGAAAACTCACCCGATCGGGTGGAATAAACAGAGAGCACGAAACTGCTGAAATTGACTTCAACTGAACGGTTGGACTCCCAACCGATCTGTTGAAGTGAAATTTTAGACAGCAGCCAATTTCAGCACACAGCCGCGCTCAGAAAATTCCAGAAAAATCTAGAAAAATCGGATTTGGGCATGCGACCTATCGTTGGAAAGCTAACGACGATGCCGACGCTAGAAAAATAAGAGATCACCCAAAAATCCTTTTGGAATGATATCAGATCTTCAATGAATGAGCAGCGGTGCGTGAAAGGGGACGAAAAGGCCACCCGATCGGTTGAAATGCAACCGATCGGGTGAGCAGCTTGTTGCTTCGGCCATCGCCTTCGGGAGCTTCAACCGGTCACTGAGGAGAGCAGGTGGAGCCGTCGGTTCGATATTTGAGGCGATGCGGCTACAGATGAACCGATCGGGTGATAAGTCACCCGATCGGTTGGAATTACGCCCAAATTCCCGAGAACTCAGATGTGTTCAACCGGTCGACGAACCGGTCGGTTGATCTTCACTTGGCTTCAGCTTCCGCCCGGGTCGGACACGCGTGCATCACCCGATCGGTTGGCTGTGTCCAACCGATCGGGTGGGGGCTGAAAGATGGCAATCTTGGTCGTTTGACCCCCTGGATCACGCGTGACCCCTCCCGTTGCTCCGGGGACTCATGACATCGTTGTTTTATGTCCCAAATGCTGTAAATTCCTGCAAATTACCAAAAACACGGAAAAGTGAAAGAAAACGAGAAAGCACGAGAAAACGAATACAAGACGGCGGTAAATAATGGAAAAATACAGGAGAAAACGTGCACAAATATATGAAATATAAACGCACGTCAAAATCCCCCAAGCTGAACTCTTCCTCGTCCTCGAGGAAGACGAGTGAGAGTATGAGCTCGGAGAGAGACAATAGAGAGAAAGAGAGAAAAAGAAAACTCTATATCCTAGATCACCCGTTAGGGCCAACAAAATCAAAAATGACACACCAAGCAAGCGAACGCCAAATCACATCACTAAACCAAGGAATACGAGTCCAGACGAGTGCCGTGGGCCCACGCGGTGAAGTGCGAGTGAGTGTGGTCGTGTGCTAGCAAACGGTGTCACTATCTACATTGTGCAATAAAGCTCGATATACACAAATCCAAGATATGGCCCAAATATCGATTCAAATTGAATTAAGCGGTGAATATATGGTTCAAGCATGCATGAGAATAGAGAGAGAATCGAAACATATCATGCGTTAGGGACTCCACAACTAGGGTTAAGGAAATCACCACACTAAAGCCTAGATAATAGCTAAAAAGTTCCTAAGCCAAGTGTTTTCGAAAACGATGGGGGTTGAGATGATGTGGAGTAGAACACTCGGTGCAAATTCTCGCCTTCCCTTTATTCTCGGTCGATAGGAAAAATATTCACACCTGAAATTTTTGGGTTTTGGGTATTTGTATTTTTTTTGGATTTTGGGCTATACAAAATTTTTCTTTTCTTTTCTTTTTGGGTTTTTCTTTTCTTCTCTTTTTTTTGGATTTTTGGGTTTTTGGCTATACACATGTGTACTCTCCCAAGTGGGAGAACGGTACACGACGAGGGGATTTGCACCAAGTAAAACAAAAAAGAAGTCGAAATCTAAACACTTGGGCAAAGGAAACTATTCTCGCTAAATAGAGCATGGGCTAAATGGGTTATCTTAGTCCTTAATTGTGGAATCCCGACACATGCGAAATGAAGTACACTATATATATATATATAGCATGCAGAAGCAGACAGGGGAAATAAATACCACATATTCAAATCGAAGCATGATAATCTAGGGGTCATTCCTGGACATGTATATAAAGTAAAATCACAAAGTAGAAGCACACCAAACAGCTAGGAACGACGCACGACTCACAAAAAGCTAAGTGGACCCGCGATGCATGAAATGCAAGAGGACTCGATATCCTAGGGTTAGTGAATGTGATTATCGAAGCCGTGCAAGGTGTGCGTGTGATTTTCGTGGCAATTCATCATAGGGTTCATCTCTTGGAGAAAGAGATAAAAAGAAGAAAAGAAAAAGAAAAAGAAAAAAACACGGAGAAAAACGACTCAAATAACGAAGAAAAAGAGACAAATGACGCACGAAGTGTGACTCCCCCAAGCTGAAACTTGCATTGTCCTCAATGCAATAGTAATGAATACGGGAGGGCAATGAAAAGGGGGGGTGCACGGACACAAAAAATGAAAAACACGAAAAACACACGAACGAAACTGGAAAATAAAGAGAAAGAAACATACAAAATAAAAGATATAAAACGCAACAAAGGACTCAAAGACACAAACACACGAAAACGACACACGAAAACATGCACACAAAAGTCGATTTCCCCCAAGCTGAACATGACAATGCTAGCAAAATGATATGACCAATGGGGATGTAGAGATATGCTAGGGGGAAAATCGGAAAAGAAAGAAATCAGAATGCAGGAGAGACAGTGCTCGTTCTCCTCGGAAGAGGATGGGGGTGAAATGATAGAAGGGCACGGCATGATGGGTTATTATGATGCAAAAGCAAATCCTAGATACGCTCCCCTCGCTAATAAGAGGAGACGAGATTATTCAAATCTAAACTAGAAAGCGGTAAATTTTTACACTACTAGATTAGGATACACCTGAGCATAGGCGGATCCAAGATCTGAAGTGGGGCAGGTAGCTGCTCTAACTGCTCCTTCTGTGGCTCTGCCAGAAGCGTTGTACCACGTGTGCCAATGGACCCAAGCAATGCACCTCCAAGCATCCTCCGTAGGTGTCCACCTGTGACCTGCAAAGGACGAGGTGCATTAGTCCATGGCAAGAAATTATTTCCCAAAATAAATGTATCCCAGAGATAGTCGCCGATAAATGATGGTAAAATATATGAAATGTGGCGAACACTCCCTGGAAATGGTATGTTATCCTCTGTGCTAGCGACGATCAAATCCCCGCTCTCTATGTGAAGTTGCTCTCCAGGTGGTGACACACCGCATCATACCTCAAGGGAAGTCGATCCTGTGTCCTGCGAGAGATATGATGTGTCAAAAATATATAAGTCTAAAGAAATAGGACGTGAAAAGCGAGACTTAAATGTGGAGTGAGAGTGAGTATGAAAATCTCCATGAATAGGGGCAATATGCTCAAGTAGATGCTCAGCCGCAGAAGAAGTGGAGCGTGACGGTAGAGGTAGATGTGGCTCGGGCTCCATGAAGTGGATGATCATATCCAAGCCCTCATGCACATCATCCTCGACGATATGCTCATGCTCCTCCATCTGCCCGATGTCCTGAATGACATCCTCATGGTTGACCACCGACCAAGGAGGAAGCTATGACAGAGATGGCTGTGGAGGTGGATGTGGAGCGGACCCCTCGTATGTGGTCGTGGTGTCCTCGTCCTCACGCACATCCTCCTCGCCGGTATGCATAATCTCTGTAAACTCCTCAGTGCTCTCATAGGACTCATGTGGGGTATCCAAATCAAGACAAGAAATCTCTCCCACAGATCCTAGATAAATCTCCCCATCCTCACTATCATCATCAAAAAATGCTTCGTCATCCAAGTGGTAGTGATGGAAAAATGGGGTATCGGCTTGAGATGTGTCTATGGTGGCCGATGGCATGGTGGTCTCAACCATGAAAGTGGGTATATCCTCTCCTTCATCCCCTCTCCTCGGAGTCGGCTCGGTGATTGGTACCATTAAGTTTTGTAATATTTGGCCTTGGTTAAACATGACACTTTCAAGGAGAGACACGAGGCTTGATTCTTCTTGTGTTTGTGGAGGGGTATAAGGTTGAGAAAATGGATGGGAGTTGTTTGGGCTAAGGTTGTGGGAAAATGTTTGGCCTTGGAGTGGGGGGAGGCTCTCAAGCGTAAATGGGCAATCATAATACACGTGCCCCGTCATCCCACAAGTCTCACAAATCACAACTGGATAAGGATCATATCCTCCCATCTGAGCATCGAAATTTGATCTCCACATGGTAATATCAAAGATACCTGGACAACAAAAATAAGAAAACTAGAGAGGAGCGTCAATAGTACAAGAGAATAACAAAAAGATAATATAATGGTGGGGGAAAAATTTCTTGGTTATTGAATATTTTTTTAAAAAATAAAATAAAAAAAAATAAAAAAAGAAAAAGAAAATTTTTTGTGTTTTTATGCGTAGTCTAACGAACCCAAGCTAAGCTAATATCAAACCGAACGCCTCCCCGACAACGGCGCCAAAAACTTGACCGGCGCCCCGTTTACGGTTTGGGCACGGTGTCGTTTTACCGCAAGTGCACGGTTAGTGTAGGGTGCGGGTTTATCGAACTCAGGGAGGTGGATGGCTTGAATGGCTACTAGCATCGCCTAGGTTGTGTGCTAGCTACGCAGATAATGTGGGTGAAGTGTAGAAATAAAAGAAAGAAATGAAAATGACACAAAATGAATCCCCGCTAACACGGGCTAGAGCACTCATGACACTTGGCATTTGACTTGACCCAGGGTGAGACATTGCCCCAAAAGGTGGTACCTAGCATCCATGGCCCGATATTCCGGTCGGTGCCAAGCACGCTAGGCCTACCCGGTTTCGGACGGTGGGCATTCCCATGTCCATTAACACCTTCCCCAACCGGGAGCATTAAGGCCACAATGATATCTCCCATCACTTCGTCCAAGCCGTTCCCACGTGCGAGGACTCCATGTCTACACTAGGGGCGTGAGCTATGGCTAGGGAGTCAACCGCCAAGTTTATTCCCCCTTGGCCCGACGGTCAGAGGCGGTCTTTCTCCCGCCAATGACAATGAAACACCCCCGCGTAACCCTAATGGCCAAATAGGTCAAATGTGATTTCTAGCAATACATCGAAGCGGATCTTGATAGGACAAGCACCGGACCCCAATCCCCAACACAACTAGTGTGTTGCCATACGAATTGGACTCAGATTGCTAGAAATTCCCATTGACACATTTCATCGAACACATACCATGCAATCAAGTCAAATGTAAATTTCCAAACATCAATCCTACCCTAACCCGTATTAGGGTTCATCAAACTACTCAACGATGAAAAACATATAAACAACCAACACAAAAGACATACAAACATTCATCATTGAACAAAACAAATACAACACAAAATAATGGAAAACAAGAGAAAGAAATACTTATCTTGATTCGAATCCAACAATCCGGTACAAGATTTATTGAGCAAAGACCTAATCTAAACTACCCTAAGCTTCACAAGATAAGGGGCAAAAGCCCTAAAAAACTGAAGAAGAAGTCCCTCAAGTCATGCCCCCAATCTCTATTTATAAACCCCTCAAAAACCCTCTTGGGTCGGGTTCAGAACTGTCAAAAAAGGCCCACCCGATCGGGTGAAAACTCACCCGATCGGGTGGAATAAACAGAGAGCACGAAACTGCTGAAATTGACTTCAACCGATCGGTTGGACTCCCAACCGATCGGTTGAAGTGAAATTTCAGACAGCAGCCAATTTCAGCACACAGCTGCGCTCAGAAAATTCCAGAAAAATCTAGAAAAATCGGATTTGGGCATGCGACCTATCGTTGGAAAGCTAACGACGATGCCGACGCTAAAAAAATAAGAGATCACCCAAAATCCTTCTGGAATGATAGCAGATCTTCAATGAATGAGCAGTGGTGCGTGAAAGGGGACGAAAAGGCCACCCGATCGGTTGAAATGTCAACCGATCGGGTGAGCAGCTTGTTGCTTCGGCCGTCGCCTTCGGGAGCTTCAACCGGTCACTGAGGAGAGTGGGTGGAGCTGTCGGTTCGATATTTGAGGCGATGCGGCTACAGATGAACCGATCGGGTGATAAGTCACCCGATCGGTTGGAATTACGCCCAAATTCCCGAGAACTCAGCTGTGTTCAACCGGTCGACGAACCGGTCGGTTGATCTTCACTTGGCTTCAGCTTCCGCCCGGGTCGGACACGTGTGCATCACCCGATCGGTTGGCTGTGTCCAACCATTCCGGTGGGGGCTGAAAGATGGCAATCTTGGTCGTTTGACCCCCTGGATCACGCGTGACCCCTCCCGTTGCTCCGGGGACTCATGACATCGTTGTTTTATGTCCCAAATGCTGTAAATTCCTGCAAATTACCAAAAACACGGAAAAGTGAAAGAAAACGAGAAAACACGAGAAAACGAATACAAGACGGCTGTAAATAATGGAAAAACAGGGGAGAAAACGTGTGCAAATATATGAAATATAAACGCACGTCATGCATCCACATGAGCACTTTTCACTTGATATGGATTTTTTATTGCTAAGATTTCGCTTGTGTTTTCTTAGCTATCATATACTAAACCCTTCCACTCATTTGCCCTCACCCATTGGTTATAAATTCTATTTACTTTCTTTAATCCAAGCTTGTATGAAAGAAGTCTACAATAAAGGTCACTATTAATTTAACTACAATAGTCTCATTTATGTTCTGTAACAAAATTGGCAGTATACATCTCTTAATGGCTTTTATATTTCATCCATACATAATTTTGGCACTGTAATACAAAAAGTATACATGTATCTTATTCTGACCATGTTTAGACCATGTTTTTTTCCATGTAGGTGGCTCAAGTTCTGGAATTTGTTGTCATTGAAACTTGGATACCTAAAGCACCTTGACCGTTCTGGGAACCTAGAACCTGAAGTAACCCGAGTGCTTGAAGCTTGAAGCAACCTGAAACAACCTGCACCAACCATGATGCTTGGTGTTATTGAAGTTTGAATGACAAATTTTGTGTTAAACTTAGTTGTTTACTTTGTTTGATTTCATGTATGTTGTGAACATGATGAAATGTTGTATGAGAGATATGATATTGGAATGATGTACTGAAAAAATGCCTTAATGAAATGGATTTAAGCAACATAAGTCATTGTCTCATATCCTGGAATTTGATCTTATGCGCTATTTCTTTCTGTTCACATTTTTCGGATATGCTCTGGCAAATACGATCTCTGCAAGCCTCAAGGATTCAGCAAAAACACAACTACCTCTCCTCTTCAATTTTTTGTAAACAAAAAATGCACAATCTGTAATTTGACTTTATGATATCTGCAATCTGCAATTTGAATCTACGATTTATTCCATGATGGTGATGCAGAACTAGATTTCAATCTCAAAATTCTTGTCATTATCCATATACTGCTGTTGCATATGTCGTGTGTTAGCTGTGCCATAAGAATCATGTAATCAGAAGTTATTAGTTCTAAGCTTTGATGCATAATAAAATGGTTCTGTTAGCACAAGAAAGAATGATATTTTGCCCACAATATTACATATATGCATGTGGTTGGGGTTTCTCTTTTATTTGACAACTTTTACCTGATATGAGAACGGCTCAATAACAACACTCACCCCATATTCATATTGAACAAATAAGACTAAATTTGGATGCGCATGTGGAAAGCAGTGTCGTAGAAAGCGCATAAACATATATGATATATGTTCGTTCCTATATTCCGTCGCTTTTATAGTGTTATCAGCTTTTTTTTTGTAAATGTGTTTTCTGTGGACCATCCTACCAAAAGTTTTAAGTTTAATTGCGTACTTTTAGCATTTGAACCATCACAAATTTTGATATAGCTTCATGCAAAGTCTCAAAACTAGACTACTACACCTAATATGCCTTTTAAACATCAAGATAAAACTACTATTTCAATGTGTTTTATTTTGCAAGCATCAAATTATTCACGACATCCCCTAGAATATGCAAGTTAAGAATATCACCTGGAACATCTAATGACAAGTATTGAATCTGTTAAGAACAAAAGTTCCCCTTGAAAATGTGCTATAAATTTTTTCCCCCCGGTTGTGCTTCCAATTCTGGATGAATATGTTTGTACTATGGAATTTTTTGGCAGTATTTGCAAATTAATACTTGCAGAAACTTGCAAATCAATACATAATACATATGGAAATTACAGCACAACAAATCGATTAGCAAGTTTGATATTGAAGCACTTGTTTTTGAACTTGCATGAGAATTTAACCCATCAAGATGGAATAAAGCGCAAGAACAGCTCTAGTAGTGACTACATACCTAGAGGTTCGGTAAAAATAAAAATAAAAGAGAACTTGAAACAAGATCATTAGTCATAGAAAATACTTGAAATACACTATACAAAATGCAACTTACACTGCCCACTTCATCCCATTTCTGGCAAATGCAGATGAAATAGGGGTGTTTGCATCCCATTTCTGGCCCACAATGACAACACTGAATACATGAAAATTTGCAAAATTGTCCAAATTTGCATATATTCATTCTAGAATGTAAATTGTAATGAGATACACATACATTATGTCGTCCAAATTGATTCCTCCAAAATAGTTTACCGATTCACATAAACTTCAGCTATTGTCTTCTTGCAAAATTAGGGAAGAAAAATCACATGTAAAATGATCTCGTGTATATCAGGTTATCGTCTTCTTCCAAAATAGTCAACCGATTCACATAACAAAGAACTCCATTGCCTCAGCTTGTAGCACCTCACCCAAAGAACAACAAAGCAGATCAATTTGTACCCACAATTAAACCCCATCATCACCCACCCAGAGAATAAATAAAATTTAAAATTGAACTAAATGAATAGGGGAATGCTGATGACGGACCTATCAGTTTCGAAATTGCTCAACACAATGTTCCATACACATATCCACATGCTCTTGCTAGATCACATGTTTCTAGGCCACATGCACCACGTAGAGATCAACCTTTTGTGCATGCAACCACTAGGAAGAGGATACCCAAAACATACACTATTTGGGGTCCTAAGAACACTAGCAATCATGCTAAGGATATATATGTGCAATCTTATATTCATAATATTATTTTGAATAATGATTATGTTGGGAAATAAAGGTCCGCTTGGACTTGGTTTCCAAAGGGTTAGTTTTCATTGACCCAACATGTTAGGTACCATAAGTTTATATTCATTTTATGGGTACTAACGCATTGTGTTAAGAATTGGTTTATTCTTTTGCTTGCATATCGATCTTGTATGTTCATGTTTGTTGGAAACTTAAATTCTTATTGAATTTGATTTCCATTGATTGATTATTAGTAAATCATCGTGTTTAAGTTTTTAATGTCTAGAATATTTAATACTTTCTCATCAATACATGCTTTGGTTCATATTTATGTTTTGTTGCATGTGATACATATCATGCTTTTGGATTAATATACATATTTACTTTTGGTACAATTGGTACATGCATGTATATGGTTAAATATTTATCAAGTGTTATGATTACATATATCATGAAAATTATATGTGATTACACTAGGATATGGGTTACAATTATTTGAATTTAGTATTTAAATTTGTTCCCTAACTTATATGATCCAAAAAGGTTTTTGGATACCAAAATTACGTTTTCTAAGTTCAATCCACTTTGGGATAGCAACTCTACCAACTCCTGATTTGCAAAGATTTCCATTCAAATGGAGTTGATGGTGCTTAAGTGATGCACCAAAGTAGGGGGAGCTTAATATAGTAAGTATATTCTTACATTTGGTATCTATTGTGTTGGATGCATGTAGATGTCATTTTGTGTTTGAGACTATCTCATTCATATCATATGTTTGCATATTATGTGTCTTTTATGCCATTCATGTCTATGTATGTCATTTGTGTCAAATTCTTAACTCAAGTGCGTTGTGTATTCATAATCCATATTCATATGTTTATTCATGGATTATTTATAGCATATGGCTTAAAAATTTTCATGCTAGAATTAATGCTCATTTGCATGTTTCACACATGTGACACGCTAATATTTATGTTCCACCTTACAAGCGTACATCCCAACTTCCTACTCATGCCACTACACAACCTCTTCTTAAGAATCCCAAATCACTATCTTTGTGAATTCCTACGAATGCTTGTAGCATGATAGGAACACATATATAGAATCATATATTAGGAATGACATATTCTCATGCGACTATATATAAAAATCAAACTCAACCTTTGTTTGGCTTCCACCTTGCTAACTCACTCACATTTCACTTCATTGCTTGGATACCATGCTTGTATGATTACTTTTTGTACCCATATATGTGTGAGTTCGTCCATTACCCCTAAGTTTGCATATTTTGTATGATTATGTGGGAGTATGAAATGGTTGATTGCTATCATGTTATTTTCATTTATATGTCATTGCATTTCATTTATATCATATTGTGCATATTGATTAGTAGGTTTTCTTAACCCTTGGTGATTAATTATCAATTTGCACCTTCCCATCTTGTTGATATGCTAAAGGGGAATAGAAATTTGGTTATGAAAAATTATACCATATGCTTTTCATGCACACTCTTTGTGGTATTACTTTTTATGCCATCCATCAATATGTGGTGTGCTGTGAATGTTTATTTTGTGCACATATGCATATTGAACGTGTAATCTTTCTAGCACACACTATTGTATTAGATGTGTGTATTCATAGTGAGATGTTTGTATTATGTATTGTGATTAAATCATATGCATATGAATTCTTAGTCTAGGTGTATCTAAATTCTTAATGGCTGAGTATTGTTAATTCATTGTGTTAAGGCCAAAATTGACCGAGACAGTTGTCAAGCTGACGTCGTTCTTCGTACTAAGTCTGAGCCTCATCAGCAGATGAGGTGGGACCTGATGTTGGAAGAAATTGGGTCGAATGATGGATGGAGATGATGATGCGATACTCGATCGACATTCGGACAGCTGATACGTCGATCGTTCGAGGTTGGGAAGCTCGGTAACGACCTTCGACGTTGGATGGCAACTCGTCGATCTACACCATAGAAACACGTAAGGGGTCGGATCTGGGTTCCGAGCCAAATTCCCTCCGATGCTTAAGTTAGTATGTGAACTTAAGGATGAGAGGGAGCTTGGAGCAGCTGAGATCGACTTACGGAGGTTCGTCTCAGGTCTGACATCGCAAGCTCTATAGTGTAAGAAATATCAGCTGAGAAAGTAGAGTTCTAAGTCTTAGATCTTGTACCTTGATGATGGGACCCTTCCTTGTATTTATAGGCATTCTGGGTCCTTTTGATTACGTTGGGGAGATAATGGCCACCCATTATGGGGCCACGATCTTCTGCCTTTAATAGGAGTAAATGTTATACACGTTCCCGCGAATTACGAGCTCGAATTCAATCCCATGTTCGAGTGCGGGGAATGCAATGGTCAACTAGCAAATGGGCTTTGACTGAGTCGATGTCGGGCTTCTCTTATGGGCCTTGTGGGCATTAGTCATCCATCGGTCGAGTCATCTCGAGTGCCGGCCCAATGACCCAACAATGACCCCCATCACACGACCTCAAATGGTCTGCACGTTG